>JALNIO010000183.1:0-24382 GCA_023509875.1 Rugonectria rugulosa | reverse complement strand
TTTTTTTTTTGAGACAAATGCACGCTGCGGGACTGACCTCTTTCGGGCTTTCGGAGCTCGGTACTCCGCTGGCCCAACAAATACGGGAAAAAAAGACATTTTTGTTCTTGTTTTTTTTTTTGGTTGCGGAGAGGAGTGGGAGGGTGACGTGATGGGTTCGAGAAAGTGACGAGGTCGTGGTGTGAGTCGTTTTGTCTCGGAGAGGAGGACAAAGTCCGAGGGCGCGGGATCGGAGGGTATAATGGCATTGTTTCAGACCTCGAGACGTCCCTATACAATCAAACATACGTAGGGCAGGGAAATGCACAGTCAAAAAAGGGAGACAGAGACATATAGATATCGTTTCCCCCCCCTTACGTGGAGGGGCATAAATGTATATATTCATAAAAATTTTTGGACATCCGGTTCGTGGTGTGAGAGAGAGATGAGTCCCCAAAAGACTTGACATTAAGAGAAGGAAAACACCGCTTCTCGCTGTCGCTTAAAATCCATTAACCAAAAAGATCCGCTTGCATGACATCCGTCTCTCCAATCTGGGCACCCTTCTTTTTCTCTCGACGTCTATCCTTGGTCTCGAAACCGCCATAGCATCTCTCGCTTGGTTCTCCCCCCCTTTGCCGAATGAAACATCCATCTTCTCAGCTTCGAAACCAATGCATGCGTGATAAATGATCGATGTAGGTAGCAAAATGATATCATGATTGACGCTCGAAATCCAGCTCGTAAATGTCGTATGAGTGAGAACCAACTGATGCCAACCTCTCAGCTCTTGGAAATCAAGTACTTTGTGTAATGATGCTCGTCTTGAACGCGTCGTGTCGGTATTTGTGTGTTTTTGTCAATCTGAAGGCGGATACTTCATGCGAACGGGTAAATGGTCGGATAGAAGGAAATGTAACGGTGGGTGATGGCGGACAATTCTTCGACTCATCGTAAATGGGCCACAAATCTTCCAGGAGCCATCTCGCACTCGACGATACGATGAAATGACTGAGAAAATCAACACCAAAAGAAAATCAACTACTTCGCTCCTCGCTCCTCACCCCCTTGCTCCCCGCTGAAAAAACAACAACTGATTTTGCACACCTCAGTGCCGCCTGTGTTGACGCTATGCAACCTTGAGCGCTTCGAGACGGGCTTGAAGTCTGGCCACCACGTCTGGATCGGGTGCAGGCTCTACTTTGCGTGGTAGAACACGTGGTGATTCGTCCGATTTTTCGAGGTCGCATTTCTGACATTTTGTTCCGTTCTCGGCGCCGGTTGGGAAGATTGTCTTGCAGTTGTTACACTCGTAGTGAGGTATGCTATTAGGGCCAAACTCGTCTCCAGGATAACCAAAGGGATACTTGTCCTTCTTGGGCCTGTTGATTTATGGTTAGAGATCAAATCCAGGTGAATAACACGAAAATGGGAGTCAACTTACGGGTCTCGGGGGCAGTCCGTGCAACGGACATGTCCACACTGGGCACAGGTCTTGTTTCCGGGCAGGTAGAGGGTTTGACATTCGTGGCAGGTTCGTCGAACACGTTGACGGGGCTTCTTGTGAACCAGATCTTGACCGCCCGTCTTGCTGGGTCGCGTGAGAACAATCTGCTTCTTCTCCAATCCATAGCTGTAGTCAGGGATGATGGGTGCGTTCTCCTTGTGGGCCTTGATAATGGCAGCTCGCTTCTCACGGCTGGCGATAATCTCAGCTTCGGTGCGCTTGGGAGGATAACGGGTACATTTGGTGCAACGGGCATGCTGGCAGTTGGGGCATTCCTTGGCCGAGGTGAAGGTGGCGTTGCATCGGTGGCAGGTTCGTCGAACGCGCATGCGGATGGGCTTGTCCATGCGAAGAACAGTGTCGCTAGGGGATCCGGTTTGCAGTTCCGAGAGCTTGATATCGAGGCCGTAACGTTCACCGAGCTTCTTGGCACGTTCCTCGAACAATTGGTGGCGTGTAAGCTTGGAAACACCTTCCATTCCCTCATACTTGGCGCGGGCCTCCTCGGCCTTGGATTTGGGAACGGGTTCGCTGTGGCTTGGTTAGTTGGCGGTTCATAGAGGAATTGACTCTCCGACGGGTAGCTGCAGCGTTGCAACGGCTTTGCAGACGGCAACCCCATAGCGAACATTGTAGAAGATGCAACATAAGAGCTTGATACATACGTCTTGGTGGTCTCAGGCTTGGGAGTACTGGTGCTCTTGCCAGAAACCATGCTGGACAGACGCCTGGAGTTTGACGAAGAACCCTCTCGCTTGAGAACGGTCTTGACACGAGTAAGCACTCTGGCAATTCCCTTCTCCTTCTTCTCCTTCTCTTCCTTGGGCACAGCGGGCCCTGCTTGCGCGGATGAGCTCATGGTGATGGTCGGTAAGGCTAATAACGAGACGAGTTTCCGGTGTGACGTTCAGTGAGCGGATGAATGATGAGATGCAAGACAAAAGTAATGTGGTGAATGTTTGGCGGACGAGGTTTATGAGTGATGCTGTTCTCCAGACATGGAACCTTTGAATTTGGTCGTGACAGCTGCAGCGCCCGATCGGAATATATGATTGTGGGCCAGCGAATTGATTAATGATCTGATTCGACAGCGCCGGCTTACGACGAGAGAACGACAGCGCCCAGGTAGGGATGGCTGTCGAGGCTGTGGGAGACGGCCAGTGGAGGGGCCGTTAATATATTCTGCTTGGTGTGTCTTCGTCCCCCAATCCAAGCAATCGTCAATTGAGAGTTTGATTGAGACGAGATGAAATGAAATGGGAGGGAGGGTCGGAGAGTTGAGGGAGTACCGAGTAGTTTAGGGGAGAGGAAGAGGAACGGAGAGTGCGAGCTGAGCGAGAGTGTGGGCAGGGTCGACTACTTACCTCGACGGCGCTGCAGACGGCTGCCCTTGGCCAGTTCCAGAGGTACGTTAGCGCAGCGTACCGTGCCGTACATAGTAGGTGCTCTCACTGTGCACCGACACCGACCGTGGGGACTAACTCTGGGCTATGCCTGTGGTTGTGTGGGTGAGCCCGACCTGGTGGTATTGGTAAGGTATTAGTGGAATCCCAGCGGCCCGGCGCTATCACGAACAGCCCGGCGACAGTCTAGTCCCAGTGTATTCACTCCAGCGCTCCAGCGCCAAGGAGCTTGGGAGCCCAGACGACGCCGGACGACAATAGAGGGGAGAGGGGGGACGTGGACCGAATCGCAGGGGGTTACCACTGTCGAGGAGGCCATGACCAACTCGCGCACCATGACCCGGTGACAGCCGTACGAGAGTGGTCCAGCGGAAGAGGCAGCGGAGGCGGCAGTGGGGAGTTCTACGACGAACACCCCTGCGAGAACGGCAGAGCTAGGCAGGGATGTCTGCGAGCTAGCTCGGGCACTGGCACGGGAAGGGAAAGGTGTTGTTGAAGAAATGTCGGGGGTGTGTGTGAGGGGATGGCGCCGGGCATCCGATGGCGAGGTGGTGAGGTGAGTTTTTGGGTGCATCTGTACATTGTCTGAATGCTGCTGCAATAACTGCAAGGGCTGATGCTTGAACCGCCAGTTTCAAAATGGTCTTGTATTACCTGCAATGCCTCTCCTCTCTTCTCGGTCCTCAAGCTGCTATCGGCATCAAGTCCTGCCCACATACGTATACGCTGTATTAACTCGCTCTCTCTCTCTCTCTGTGTGTCAACTGATTGTCACCATCGAACAGTTGAGCAAGGAGGCGTGGACCCAGTCCTGTCTGTGGCGAGGGCCCCTTGCCAACTGCCACTGGAAAAGGCAACAAGTGGATGAAGAAAGCATTCGCCAGTCCTCTTTTGTTCCCTACTTACAAGTACCTCCGTCGCATCTCAGGTTTTCCCCAAGCACGGGGTGGATAAACGGGAAAACGGTGGACCTCCCATCAACAGACTCAAAATATGCTTTCGGTCCGTACTAGGGAGTTGAGACCAGATGATAAGTATAAAGATACCAAGGTTTCCGTCAGCGTTTCGTGCTATGACGATATAGGAGTAATTGGACGTCTCTGGGACCAGCTGGAACTCTGAAAGAAGCCAGGACGGATGGGAGATCATGGCCGCGAACGCTCCCGGGGCTATGGCGCCAATTACAATCTGGAAGTCTCGCCTGGCCACTGTGCTCCAACGCGGAAGCGTGGAAAGCCAATGGGCGGGAGCTGGCCCCTGTCACCAGCACCGCAGGACCAGATCCGTTCCCCAAACCGCTCCCTGACTCTTGGTTCTCGTTCCCGCTGTCTGGGTGGAGGATTCTGGTGTGGTGTGGTGTGGTCATTCATTGGACCCTGGCGTGCTGTTGTGCCTGGAAATAAAACAGAGAGAGTCTGTTCTCACAACCTGGAACCGAGGATTGGAAACCTGACGTTGAGGCCCAAAGTGCTGGGTCGGGGAGGCCAGCACTCAGACGCCGTTTGGCAGGTGTCCAGGTGCTGATCAAATGCACAACTGGAACATGGCGCCTGTCTCTCCACCGTGTCGGGCGCCAAAGGCAACACGAAATGCACACAAGTTGCTGCAGTGTCGCCGCGACGTGAATTCCCCAATGTCTGCTCCTCGCCCTCTCCACTTCTCCTGACCCGAGCAATGCAGGTGGCTGCAGCGTGACCTGAAGGAAGACGGCCCAAGAAAGCGTCCAGAAGAGCGGCGTCTGTAACACGGCGCTTCCGAGGGAGGCAGCTCGACTCGCGGGGTGTCATGGGCGTTGTCATTGGAATTCGGAGCTTCGAGGTCTGGAGCTTGGGAGCCTCGGCCCAGAGGCGACAGTGGCTTGTTTGCCTGCCTGCCCTGAGCCGGATGTGCGACACGCTGTTAGCTGTACACACGGAGTAGGATGGATTTGCTTGTCAATCCTACCTTATCACCTTACTCATTACTCGGGTTTGCCCTTGGGGTTGCAGCAAGAGTGGTCCTGCGTGAGTAATGGGCTAGCGGTATCTTCTCGCCTTGTTTTCTCCGTCTTCTCTGCGTGCCATGGGCGTGGGATTGGGGTTGTGTGAGGTCACAAGTGGTGTTTTTGCCGGTGGTGTCTTCTCCGCCTCCTTGGGTCTTGGGTCTAGGGTCTTGGACCAGGGCCAGGACCAGGAGAAATACAGTGCCCCCAGCACTGTCTCGCGCTGCAACGAAAACACCAAACACGCACGCACTTGCAGGCACACGCCCCCCTCCCGAACCCAGCAAACCCAGTTCCTCAACCCGCAACCCGCAACCTGCATCCCGGCCATCCATCCCCTCGCCACGTCGTCTCCCGGCGAGTTGGAACCTCCCGCGAAGCCCATCCGCTGCTGTGGAGTCATTGCACGAATTGCATGCAACTGAAAATTCGGTCCCCTGTTTGGCCTGTTGGTTGGTCTCCTTGTGGTTTTCAATCTGTCTCCTCGGCCATTCAAGCAAGTTGCCAAGTTGCTCAGTTCACGGCTACGGGGTAATTGCCTCTTTGTTTTATCTCGAAAGACACGCTAGGTTGATGCCACCTTATCTGAGCCACCGTTGATGGCCTCTCTCGCTAACACTCTTCTTCCCTGAGGGTTCGTCGGCTTCGGCATCCTTTTAGCAGTAATGCGAAGCAATTGCATTCGCCAGCTTCGACAATCCCCCCCGCCAAGTCTCCGCCGCAAAACGTTCGCCTGTGCTCGGCCCTTCCTAAATGTCGCTTGACTTTCTTGGTCCTTTCGGTAATAACACCAATCTGCTGGTTCTCATACCAGAGTTGCAGAGTCATGTCAATTCAATCGGTCTGCTTCCGTGGCAATATCAGTCCTACGCAGCTTGTGCAAAGTATGGAGCAAATGCTGCGAAAAACACGGTGCGTACGAAGCAATTACTGACACTTCAGAATTGGATTCTTCCTGACAGCATGGGTATCGCGAACAGACCTTGCTCAACAGGAATCCTCTAAACGGGACCCAACAAATTCCTGCCACCACACCCCCCCTTCTATCAGTCCACCGTGGAACTTTGTACCAGAACTGCACCGCTCAAATATGCAAGTTACCAATCAAGCGGTTGGATCGCGAAGCGACTTGCGAGTGGCAACAAGAGGCCATCTCCAAAACAAGCCGAGTTAAGCAAGTATTTAGCAAAAAAAGATCTTACATGTCATTTGCGACGCTGACACTCCCATCACATAGCCGGACACCACCACCACCAGACCGTACCGAGCATGTAAGAGTAAGCACCAGTGCCTGGCTGGTTTCATGTGCCATACCAATCAACGTCTTTGCCGTGACCTATCGGCAGCATCCAATTTCGGTGAGCTGGTCAAGAGCCATGATACTTCTCGCTACACTTGGAGCATGGCAAATCCCAGGACTTCGGAAATAACTTATCTCGGTACAAACAATCGTCATCGACATTTGGCCCCAGCCATATCAGCCTCGTATCCCCTTGAACTGGCAACGTCAACGTGTTGGCCATCGCTTCGTGCTGTGATATCGGGACAACAACCGCAAACGGGGAATGCGTGCTCCCGTTGCGCATGCTCTGTCCCCTGGGGCCGGCCACCTACAGTGTCTCTGAGGCCCTCTACCCTGTTCTTGTGCTCAAGTGTTACAGTTGACGCCGTTTGACCAGGACCCTGGGTAATGTTACTATCGGATGATGCGGTGTGGCTCCGATTAGCTAGGGTTGTCGAACACATTTACGCACAAACCTGGGGCCGGAGTGAGTTGGCAAAAAGCAGCAACGATACACCCCGATCGATGGTTCATATCTGAAATCGACAATGTCCACACCAAGGATCCTTGGCCAAGAACGTGTGAATCGAAGGGACACTTCCAGAAGTGTTCGTATTATTCCAAGGTGTTCTATTCTTAGGGGCGAGATGGCCTCACAGAGTGCGGATCTCATTGCAGACTCACAGCTCAACTGTGATTCGTACGGAGTACAAACACACTTTTGTCTATTCCAACATTCCATCCAAAAAGCCACTACGTATTTATGAGAACATGCTTAAACTTTGATCGAGGTCTGTTTGTTCGATGAACCGACGCCCCCAAGCAGAGATTCGAGGAAACATGGAATTTAGCCGGGTATAGCAACATTCCAGATGAACAAGATCGGCTGGTCACGTCTCTTTACTGTACAATTCGGAAACAACTGAGAATCGGCGGACTTGTTGGCGCAGCAATCATACCAAGCCCTACCGCTAGGCTAATTATGCTCTATCGCAAATGGAATTGTTCAGCTTCCTTGCCGTCAAAGCCGGCTGGGCAAACGACGTATCATGATTTACTTCGGTACTGTACGAAGTAGATGCGTTGATGCAAGTCCTCGTCACTCCTGCACGCACACAAGTCAAATTCGGCCACCGACCTCTGCGTTGTCCATGCCCGTCCCCATTGTGGTCACTTTGGAGGCGGGCACCTTGTCCCCCGTCTCTTCTGGGCTTCTTCTCCGCTGTGCTATGCGTACTTCGCACTTTGGCTTGTACGGAGTATGCGTTGAGAATGTTTGGGCCGCCAATTTGCTGTTTGGCTGCATGACATGACTTGCGTTGTGCCTCCACCTTTGCAGCGCCATGGGCTGATTGTGAGTCTGGTGTGTCCTGCATTTACCCGCTGTCGCCGCCAACCTGGGGGTCGGCCTTCCTCATTGGATGCTAGAGGGATAATATTAGCGCACTGGGGGATCGACGGTCAAAGAGTTCCCACTTCATTGGATTTCCGAAGCCAGAGATGACTTCAACGCACGGTAGCCTCTGGGCTTGTTATTCAAGCGTTATGCAGTGAACCAGACCAGCGGTACCGTGTTGTGTCATAGATCGCCACAAGAGCGGTACATGCCAGCAGAGTCTCTCCTAGGCGGGGTGTTGTTCTGAAGGCCTCCAGACATGGTCTCATTCAGGGTGCGACGAGTCGTTCGGCCGGGACTTGCTTCCTCTCTTCAACAAGACACGAATACAATGATGGGGCTCTGTTCGGGGGTCAAGGAACCTTGCGTACCTGCAAAAGCTGCACCGGAAATAAGGGTCTTGGACAACTGTTGGGTTGCCTTGATAATGCGAGCACACTGACACTGTCCTCATCGTGGTGTGGGCCGCAAATTGCTCCGGATACAAGAACTTTGCGGCACCCGCCAAACCCGCCCAGTTTGGTCCAAGGTTGGCCATGTCTTGGACCAAGCCACAAAGATGCTCCTGACTGTCTGAGAAGGAGGAAGAAGTGTTGATGTGCACACCAGAACCCGGCGAACTGGTTCCCCCTAGTTGTGGAGTCACTGAAGGGAGGCGTCCGCGCCAGTCTGTGCAATAAGCATTGGTGAGGGGCCTGGAACAGCCTCACCGCTTTTCGGTCTCGCTGTGCTCTAATCTGTACTTCGTACGAAACACTTGTTCGTACGGAGTAGGTACCTGATGAATGTCTCGACCCAGAGCCTGGTTCTGCGCTTTGACAACGAGCGGGGTATGTTGGGGTTGGCCGCATTGAGAGTGAGAACTGTCTCTTGCGCCGCAGAGCTACATGTAGGTAAACCCTCTCAGGTATCTTTTTTTTTCTTCTTTTTCTTTTCGACGGGTGGTGCAGCACAAGCGAAACGTCAATTCCATTTTCATCTTCGAGAGTCACGCCCCCCTCCAACTCGAAGTTTAGGTGACTGGCAACAGCGGTGAGTTCAACCCCATTCCCCGGCCAGATTACGAATTCGGTTATCAATCTGGAATAAAGTTAAGTTGTGCAGTTCTTGATATGAGCGATTGTCTGATGCGTTGTGTACTTGTATGTTTGCCAGGGTGCTCAGACATTACAACCAAACTTGTGCGGTTCGGATCCGAAAAGACTGCACAGATGTCATATCAACTCAGAAGGACGGGGCTTATTGAAGCATAGACAGCTGACTACATATCTAGGCCCTCAGACATTCTGTGTAAAGCCAAATAGTAGTGCTGATGATTCAAGCATTTCGGGCTTAGCACCCATGCTCGTAGCTGAGTGCGCGTTCCGAAGCCTCCGGATCAATACAAATATACACATGCTTATGCAAGTGGCTAACTGGAGAGGGAACTGCTTGGCTTGCTTCTGATACCGACTAAAGCTGCGGCCAAGATGCAAGACTTTTCACGTCTGCCGGGTGCGATAATTATCGCTCTCGGGTCAAAAGTTCCCATGGATGTGATCGTGTCGATCGAGGTGTTCACGTCGCAAACCCGGTGACCATTAGCAGTCTGTTTGGTTGAGCTGGAATACCCGGAGGAGCACTCTCCCCCCGCCGCGTTCCAATGAGTGACCAGGCCATTCCACGTCAGCCAATCATCCCGACCCTTCATTTTACCGTACCATCAGCCAAGCGTGCCTACTGCGAGGTGATGTCCTCGGCCACTGCTACCGTATGCTGCAGGTATGCTCGCGACGGACCCAACTTGCAACGTGATGTGTCCTGCACCTGTAACTTGATGCTTCCCCGGTGCCTTAGTGCGGACGAATACTGTATGGACTGTTCCCAGGGATGCCACATTAAGGCCGCGTACTTTGTAGGCGCCACCCATAGGGGAGGGAAGCTATAGCCGACACCAGCACTCCCCGCATCGGCCTCCAACACGGGGACAAGGGGGATGAATCGAACGACAAGACTTGACAGGTCTTCGTGCCGTACTTTTTCCCTGACATACCATTTCCAGATTGCACAGAGAAGGAAGATGAGTAACGAAAGAGCTCCCTCAACACTCTTGATCTCGGAGTTTCCAAAAGTGGCGCCGCGGGACGGGAAGGGCCGTGGATCCGCCTCCGCCAGCGCCACCAAGACAGCGACCATTGAATGGTAAACCTGTACCATAGCACGGATAGGGCCTTTTGGTTGTCCCGGGCCGGTCTACCCAGACGAGATTTTCACGAGCTCGAGTGTTTGCCCTGGTACAGTATCATGGCAACGCTTGGACTTGGTCCTAAGAAAATTAATGTTTAATAGCCTCGTGGATACCGATACCCAATGTTGCCAACTCCTCCCTTTGTTCTCGTCCCTGAGCTAACTATCGACAGGAAAAAGGGAGGTGAACACACAGCCGAGCCCTGATCAAAGGGCTGTTGGGTGGGACTGGTACTCCACAGTGACGAAGAGTTCGGAGCAAGCCCGTCGTCTAGGGAGTGTGCGAAGCCTACCCGACAATGAGTCAAAGGAAACACTACTGCATGAGGCCTTTTGAAGTCAGAAACTAGCACTGCGACCATCTGCAAAGGGCATAGGGGTGGTTGGGGCTCGGTACCAAGTTCTTGGGAACCAGAAACAAAAGATCGCAAAGGGGGGGAGGTTTCAGACGAGGTCCGGAATCGAGGCTCACCGGCTGGATTGTGGCCTTGCGTGCATGAGATTCCTTCGAAGGAGATTGCATGCATCACCACGCCAATGCAACTGCCGCAATCGACCAGTCGACCAGCTTCATACTGCAGCAGATACGAGGGAGGGTTTTGGCGGTCTTTTGCAGTCCCAACACCATGCAATGGGTCCCAGTGGCCAACGTGGATTTTTGCGTGCAAAGAATCTGGAACAGAGAATCGGGGCAATGGGACTGCCGGGCCGCCATATGGGTCAAGTTGGTGATCATATCGGTCTGGGAGATTAGGGTAGTTGCGTCTTGTGTCCGTCTTCTGCGGTCGAATGAACCTGATCAGAGACGTAATCGCCGACACTCTTGGCTGCAGCTTAGCCAGGGGCGCGAGATGGCAGCTGCGCAAACGACCCGCCGGATAAGATGCTGATTCTCGTGGCCTACATTGCATATAGTGAGCAAGAAGTGAACGGTCGACGGGGCATGGTAAGATGGAAGGGTGAAAATTCGAAGAGCGAAGGATCGTGGAGTGTAGATATATAGGTATCCAGCGCACCTTCAGTGCCGAGTTCAACCCGTAACTACGGGAAGGGCTAGGTGACGCAAAGCTTCAAGTCCATCCATTGAACAAAGAGGGACATGATTTGTCTTCAAATATGTTTGTTGCCTCCCAATGCTTATAAACGTTTGTTAAATGCTTTTGGCAGAGTAATAATGGAATCCTCCGACAGTCCGTATCAACACAAACCCAACCACCTCGACCTGAAGCAGCATCCCGGCAAGCCAAAATCGCGGACAACTATGGCAGATATATCGTAAGAGTAAAAAGAAATTTCATAGATGGATTTGTCGCAAGTCGCTCTCATAGCATCCAAGTCTACTCTCAAATCTCACACATTGCTCACCTACCCTATTGGCATTGGCAATGGTCCTGATCGATATATCCTATACCAAGGAAGATCATTCATTCAGTAGCAATATACCTAAATTATGACCTGGATTCAATAGAAAGCTCGTGTGTTTGCTACTGCGGGATGAATTTCCCTTTACGCGGCAATGTTGACGGGAATCGTTCTTTAAGATCTACATAATGCTATTTCATGTTGACATGACGGGGCTTGTCTACGGTTAGGACAATAATAAACCACAATCTATGATTGAGTGAGACTTACAGCGTCTTGCTATACTGTACTATGATAATTCGAGCTGGTTCTGAGATGTTCAAAGTCGAACTGGAACTTACTGGCTGAAGCTGGCAGTGTCAGTTATATCAACAGAGCTTCGTACCAGTACGTAAGAGAGTTCATGAGAGACAAGCAAAACAAGAGACTTTGAGTAGTTTTCAATTAAACTGATATACACCTGAATGAAATTCTATTTAACCACATCGCTAGAAAAAGGGAAGCTGCTATATCGTCAAGGACATATATTCATATACTATCATCTCTTGAGGACAGTGGTGATTCTGTAATTTTGGACTGAACTACATAAGCCAAAACCAATATCTGCTTCAAGATATAGGCATACTCTCATGAAATACATTTACCAATAGAAAAGTTGGAATAATGGCAACGTCAAGTATTGATCCATGTCGAGCAACATCCGATCTCTCGACTTGGGGTCACATGGCCACAATGACGACACTGCCGCAACCAACGTAGTGCAAAGCTCGCGACAACACAATATTGTTGACCAGTCCAGCATCAATGAATTCCAACGTGATTCTTGAGTCTCTTCAATTAAGAAATATCGAGGGGTCGCGATGCACCACGATGCTGTGCTTAGATCGCCCATTGGCTGATGAGGCAATTCAGTGCCTCCTCTCATTGCCAATAGCACCGGCTCATTATCGGCAGACGAGGTACGTACTCTTAAGCGTTGCCCACCTCAGACTGCGGTTCCTCCAACGCGCTACGAGGCAAAAAGGGACAACCTTGATTGTCCACAATCATCATCGACATCATCACAGGCTCTGCTCTGCCCAGCGATAACACTCTCATCAACCCTACCTTGTTTTGCCAACCGCGAAGGAATCTCATTCCTCAGCCTCAGACGCTCCAGACTGTGCAAAGACCTCGTGCACAGTCGTAACCCCCTTTCCCCGTGTTCATCGCCTTTGGCTATATGCAACAAGAGCTTACTGCGAATCTTCCACGTGTGACTCATACCAGCGTCCCCTCAACCACAACCTCCTCTCAGCATGGCCCCCTTCACCATGACCGCGAAGGCCTCCGCCGAATCCGTTCCGACGACTCGAGCGGCGGTTCTCAGCGCTCCGGCCCTGGCTCTCGGCGCGAGTCGCGCAATGCACTCGACCCCGAGATGCTTGACGAAGAATTACGCGGATTGAGTCTCGGCGATCGTGCATTTGTACCTGGACAGAGAATCTCCGAGTATGAGAGTGCAATGACACCGCCCACCCCGAAACGGGCCATGGGCTTCAAGGTTATTAAGCGCTCTGAAGCACCCTCCGATGGTGTGCAACTCGAGGACTTTCCCAATGGTGCGCTCAATAGACTCAAATTGATATGCATTGGTGTACTAATATATGCATGCAGAAATTTTGACGCAAATCCTGTCTCACCTTCACGCCGATTCTCATGCTGCAATCGCCCTCGTCTCGAAACGCTTCTATGCGTTGATAACAAGCTCTCATGCGTGGAGGATGGCCTTTCTCCGATACTTTCCAGGGCAGGAGGTGCTTGAGCAAAAACACAACGCAGATATCTGGGCAGACGGCTCATCCGAGTTTGTCCGGTCTGAAGCTCGTTACTTTACGCGCCTCACCCCTCTCGCATCCTGGCGAAAGGAGTATTTGCTTCGAACCCGTCTTCTTAGGAGTTTGGCTCGCGGGAAACCTGGAGCTGGAGTTACCGGAGCATCTGTTCGAGGTGGAAAGAAGCATAGCGCTGTGTTGACGTACAACTCCAAGCTGCCATGGGCTGTGACAAATATTCACGCTGTGTTTTCGAATGGGAAGAAACCTCCAAGGGCAGTCCATGGAGCAGCAGACCTTGGAGCCGGGACAATCAGTGACCCAACGAATGGCAAGATTGAGAAATGGGGCATGGTCGACCCTTTCAGAGCTCTTCAACTCGAGGAGGTGTTCCCAGGTCTTGTCCCATACGGCCTTGGCGATGGCCCTGCCGCCACACCCAACGTCCTTGATGCTAGTCAGCCTTATGGCATTCTCGCTGGTGAAGGTTTTCCAGGTGGTCGACCTTTTTTCCGGCCTGTCCTTGAGCCTCGAGGACGGTACCTAGTTGCAGATACCGGAGTCGTGGACACGTACCCTGACATTCCAAAGATTCCGGAAATGTCGGAAGCAATCTGCAGCGTCTGGCTTGCAAAGTCATCAGCTGTTCCATTGAACACCCAGTCGATGATAGGCATACTTACCGGTTCTACCCTTGGTGTTGTCACGTCGTATGCGGTTGCGTGCGATTCGTCAGGGCCACGATACAAAACCGGAGAGATTACCGCCCGATGGGTTCTCAGCCCTGGTGTACCCATCATTTCCCTGAAAGTTGATGATAGTTACAGCCAGAAGCGAAATGTCGCAGGGAGAATTTGGGCAGTAGCTTTGAATGCACTGGGCGAGGTTTATTACTTGACCGATGTTCCTGTCAACTCTCTTGCCCAGAACAAGGGCGAGGATCTTACCAAGAATGCTTGGTACGCTGGACGTTCTGCCTATTGGCATTTGTTGGAGTCGACTCGTCGTGTTGCTCGACCTGATGAATCCGACAAAAATGCTACCAAGGGCACTTATTCACCCAGATCCCCTGCGAACTCCATGAACTTGACCAAGAGCCAGATGGCTGCAGAGGCTCGAGAGATTGAGAAGTTCTTGCGCCACAAACCGGCTCATTTTCGTCGAGTTTGTGAAGGATGGGATATGCTGAGAAAGCTCGAGGTGGATTTTGCCAGCGATGATGGGAAAGGTGCTGGCGAGAGCATATTCGTCATTGATTGCGGATATGCTGAAGGCCGGCCCTCCCATGTTCAACGACACACCCGGTCTCTCGTGGCTCGAGAAGTTGAAACCGCACCGGTGATTGGAGCCTCCGTTCTAGTCAATGCTCCTGCCCCGTCACTATTTGGGCCTGTCTCGTCCAATGCAGATGGGGAATCCAACGTTCAAGTGGCTCAACAAGAGCAGTTCCCCGAACCAGCTGCGTCTATTCAGGTGCCGGTCACAGACTCTATGGATCCTCTACATGACTGGACCGTTAGCCACATGGCGCTGAAAGGACAGGATGTCTTCACCATCACCAGCAGCGCCTTAGATACTTCATCCAGTGCCCTTCTGACTCTGGCTGACGATCCACTTGTGGAAGCCGGGGAAGAAATTCCTGGTCGACGATCCCGACTTCTGGCGGTTGGAACTAATGATGGAGTTATTCTCGTTTGGAATGCTCGTGCGGAATCCAAGGAGGTAACCATACGACCTCTGCGGTACATTGCCACAGAATCCCCCGAAGTCTCATGTGTTGCGCTTACTGGCCTGTACCTGGTTCACGGAGGGAGTGATGGTCTCGTGCAAGCTTGGGACCCGTTGGCTTCAACCCTGGAGCCAATTCGAACACTCAATTCCCGATCTAACGGCCGAGTACCTCGTCATATGACAACAATGAATCCGACTCTTGATGAGAATACATATTCTGCTGTTGGTTGCATTTATCTCGATCCCGATCCGACCGTCCTGCGCGGAGTCGCATCTTTTGGTGCTTTCTTGCGCTATTGGGCTTACAGCTCGAACAATCACCCAACGGGCCGGAAGCGCCGCATTAGACATGCTGACATCCATGGTCGGCTAGCAAGCCGCCGACAGGGTGGCGATGTTTCTGGCTTCATTGCTGCTGAACAAGCCGAACTCAAGCACGAAAACCAACGCAAGGCTCGCGAGCAAACTCGTCTTCACAACCGCTTTGGGGTGGGAGCACTCGGTGATTTGACAGAGGAAGAGGCCTTGCGGTATGCGCAGATGGTTTCAGAGGAGGCCTTCCTTGAGGAACAGCGTCGGACCAGCGACTCTGCTGCTGATGCAAGTCTGGATACTGCTTCTACCTTTAGTGGGACGACAGTTGATACCGTCACGCCTGAGCCAAGCGTTACTGATATCACTCCACCTACGACCGGGACATCGGAAGGGATTCGCATCGTTGATGAGGACGACTACGAACAACAATTTCAACAAGCTATCCGGCTGTCCTTGCTTGAAAGTGGAAATGAGAATACTGAATCTCCACGAGACTTGACAGATACCAATCATCCCTCTGTTGACAGCAACGACTATGGCCAGTCTCCTCGCGGCAATACCTCTGGCGAATACGAGTTTGCAGTCACCTTTAAGGCAAAGAATTCCAAGAAGAAGGCGAAGAAGAGCTTTGGGCCCGGTTCCCCAAGTAACAGCTCAGCTTTCGCTCCTGGGTCTTCGAGCCAGATGACCCCCCGTGACGATGACCTCGAGCTGGCTCTCAAGCTCAGTATGCAAGACCAAGGTGCACTTCCAGCCGATGAGACGGATCAGTACGGGCAGTATGAGGAATTTCCACCCCTGGAAACGGAAGGTGTTGGTAAAGGCAAAGGGGTTCAGCGGTGGTGAGGGGTGCGATGCCCGAAAAGTAGTCGCCTTGTTTGTGTTGTATTTTGCCCGTTTATTCTTCTCAAGCGTCTGTCCCAGCTGGCTGACTCCCGTGGTCTGCGACTGGTGACGGCTTCATTTTTTATTCTCTTTCGATTCTTCCGTGTGGAAGGACTATGCCTTTGGTGTAGATAATTATCGTTGCTTATATTATCGTTTGAATGATTATCAATTTGAGATATTTGGTCATGCTCCGTGAACCATGTGTGGCGATGTCAGCGACAAACAAAATCGCGTATAAACTACAAAAAGCCAGCCGCGTTGACGCCCTTGCAAAATTGTTAGAATTCACTTGAATCTCCTCGACGTAATTGCTTTGAGTGTACATGCAAGACGGAGCTTGAGGTACCTTTAAGAAGGATTGTCCCAAAAAAAAAGAAGTTGAGGAAAAAAGCCGTTGAATGGCGTCGTGAGACATTTGCTCCCGGCAGGGCTTGAACCTGCGACCTCCGCATCACCAATGATTTCCGGGGAAATTATTAGTACGAAGCTCTAACCAACTGAGCTACGGAAGCCGTTCAACTCGTTATAGTGCAAGTTCCTTATTGTGTACTATATAGGTAGTCTACATTGAGCTGCAAGTGGAGTCTGCGAGGCATCCGTACGGCACTGTGATCAGATCAATGGGTGAGAAGAAGGAATAAAGACCGTTGTTCATTATCATTATTAGTCTAACTATGCTATGGATGTCTACCTAGGTATGGAATAACCCAATACTCCTGGCCGTACCCCCCAGTTTTCATTGTAGCAGCATTATGCCGTAGGTTAAAAACAAGGCCACCTAACTGTCTATTGTGTTGGAACTTGACCATCAAGAAAGAGATTTCTCACCGCAATCAGGTTCTTCTTTGTACTGCAAACCCCCTTGGCACCACTTTGGCATGCACTTGTGATTAATGGGCCACCGACGCCACGCCTAAGATTCTCCCGGTGGACAGTTATCGCAGCGAGCACAAGTAAAGTGAGTAGCCAAACCCCCAACCGTCTTCTCTCCGTCGACATCCAAGTCGGCGGGGATATCCCAGCTGGTCAGGTTGTCCCAGCCGCCTTGGATCTCTGGCCATGCAAAGAAGAAGTAGGGCCTGCATTCATCCCCCACAGCTCTGTACGCGGTTAGCAAGTGGTTTGGAAGAAATGAGACGCGGGAGGAGAAAACTTGCATTGCCAAGCGACAAATAATGCCTTGGTCGACAAATATGGAGCCAAGTTGACCAGATAGGTTCGGGGTGAGCTCTTCGCAAACGTAATCAAGGTCGGGGTCGTATACGTAGCAAGGGGGTTCCCAATTCTCGCCCTGACAAAAGTAGACCTGACAAGTCCTTACTGTTAGTATATAGTCTGCGGAGGCTTGAAAGAGGGGAAGAGTCATACCTTGGCGGTCTCGCCAGCAGCCAGATCAGGCTTTTCGTGTGGTCCGTCGATGATTTCTTTGATCTTATCCGCGTCGATGGATTCATACTCAGGAACATCTCGTTTCGCGAGATGAGGTGTCGGAATGCCCACTTCCACTGCCTTGGCTAGGCAAGAGGAAGCGAGGAGTGGGAGGGCGAGGGCTGCAGTGTTAAGCTTCATGATGGCGCTGTTATTGTTGTTTGCTGATGAAAGAGATTTGTACAATGGTGGAAACAGAAAGGAAGGAGGATGAGGATGACTGAAGTGTTGCTCAAGTGTTTATGAATGGGGATGGTGTTGATGGTGAATTTGATAGAACTTGGCTGTCTCTGAGCTGGGAACTTGCCCGACTCTTTATACAACCAGAAGGCAATATATACAAACTCAACTTATTGGCGGAAACCTTGATCATGCCCTTGCCCTCGTGAACAGAAATATCCGTTCGTACTTTGCATGGGGAGTAGCGGATGGCGGCGGATGCGGTTGGCCCTTTCTCTCCGCGGCAGCAGAGGGAGCGGGTTGCTGTTTGGCGGTTGCTGGTTGCACAACCGGGATTTACCTCTTGCATCATGGTAATATACGGTGTGATTTTCGGGATGGTACGACGGAGGCAAGGGCACTTTGGAGAGGTCTGATTGGAGAAGGGACAGGAAGAGGAGGAGGAGGAAGAGGAAAGTTACACTGCAACTGGTGATCCGTCGATTTGGTCAAGGCCCATGTACCTTCCAGGTTGGTGATTACCCAGGTACCGTACCTACGGAAGGTAATCTTTTTTTTGATGGAATCCTTTGTTGGTTTCAGTACAGTTGGTAGACCTTCATTGTTCTGAATTAACGTGCTCAGCCTCTTTGGTCTGCGCCAGGTTATGCTGTCTGTTGGTTCTGGCTGTGATGGAAGGAGTCTTTGACACGAACAGGGATCCTTTGGATCCTTGAACTCGTCCATCACGGGACCATGGAGCAGGAACAGCGCAGTCGAGTTCAGAGCCAATGACTTAGAGCGAGGACATTATACGAATACTTACTGCTCGGTACGTTTGAGTGCTCCTGCAGGTTATCGGCTCGCCAAACGAGTGCTGGACTATCCGGGCGGACCTCTCGCGGCATTTCCCATTTGCTTGCAAGTGTGACCGAGGCTGATCGTATGATTCAGTTACATTAGACTGCGTGCATCCGTAAACGGCTCAATGCTTTCCCCGCTACCGCAGCCGCCAAAAGATCGCTGGCGGCTGAGACTTTGGGTGTTGGTCAGACCTGGGCTATAAAGGCGCAGTGAAGGATCAAACCGGCGTCTGCTGGAGGATGCTGCCAAGACAACCCCCGACGAAACTCAATGGTTAACCGATACAGCTTTTGCCTCTACATACCGCCAAGACAAAGCTTGGTGGGGCGACAATCTGCAGACATGCTTGTTTTGCTTGAGCAACTCACAAGATAACCAACAGAAGCAACTGTACCAACAAATCAACCCACCGATCTAAGCTCAGCAAATACTTGTCTGGGTCTTGCCTGACGTCTGTTGCAGTCATTGATGATATCAGTTGTAAGCCTGTACCGGGGATTGAACACGTCCGAAATGAATAAGATGTGCAACGGCCGTGATTTTTCTTGTTACACAATCTCCAATGCTCCGGATCATAGGCTGTGTTACTACAGTCACCGAGACAGAACATCAGCCTCAACTCTATCATGACCCTGTTTCCCGGTCCTATGTTTACGCAATGGGAAGAGAACACTGCAGGATAGCTCGCTCTAGCAGCATTGTTCCGAGTCATGGGGTTTCTTGCCTTTCTCCTTGCTCAACTGACTACCTGTTACATTGCACCGACCAGAGCTCGTATTTTTCCCCCCGATCCCATTGTTTGTTGCACATATCGTATTCGATGATGATCAAAGAAACGTGCCGAGATCTTTTCTCAATTTCATTCTCACCGCCAGGCGAAGCACGATAGGAGGAGGATATACCGAACATCGGAAGCAGCTCAGTACGACAACCCAGTATGCCGACAAACATATCATGAGACGCCCCCAACGCTTATTACCGGCTTCTGTACAACCTCGTGTCTGCTGTCCGACAACTTATCCGCAAAACCTTTTCTCACTTTCCTCTCAGGATCCCGGGCCTCTCGCACGGAGACGCCGCCGTCAAGCTTCCATGTTACGCATTGCATCACGGGGCTTTTAAGATCTCTGTAGGCTCTTGTATTTGCGATTTGTTGCTCGCCGTCCTCGAATCGCGGTCCTGGCGGTTTTGGAGATGCAGATCATGAGCATCCAGAGTTAACAACGCGAACGAAACTAATGTTCCGCGCGGAATCACAAGATGCTATATGCCTCTAGTTAGTGCGATGCTCGGGTGATTTAGAGAAGAGTAACAAATCTCGAAGCTGATTTCGATCATGTTCCACTCGGACGCTTCAAAGGGAACCTTTTTCACTTGGGGACGAGGATGTGATTGTTCGCGTAACAGCGATTTTCATGACATCTAAATCTGCATCGTATTGATCTCGACTCATCTCTGGCGGCCTTTATAAGCCGAATCATGCCTACCAAGCCAGCCTCTGTCACCACCCTGCACCCAATACCCTTTGAGGGCTTCCATGGGGTTTAGGAAGGTCTTCTCCTTAATCAAAGGCGTGAATCATCCAAAGGTCTGATACAATTAGGACCGATCGCCAGGGTTGAAGACCTTGGCCTGCATGATACTTTCGGCTCCGTTGCCAGTTCTGTCCCATCCCCGTCCAGAGACGCATTATGGTCCGGCGTTATGGCGTTTGGAGAAGAATATAACTGATCCAATCTATCCACTCAACCAGACATCTATAAAACGAATCGATGCTTCCTTCTTTCTCATCTTGAATTCTTCTTTCCAGAAATTGTATTTCGCTAACCTACTACTCTTCTGTGATCAAGCTGTATATGGCATCAGCCCCTCCTACACATCTCATACACCCAGCACCCCCATCAGACTTTACATCAACGCTACAATCTCATTCATTTGCACCTGATTCACAGAGTCGGATGTCCATATTGTCCTGGTATTAGTTTAATACCGACACTCACAGGAATTCTCGCCCTTCCGGACCAACGCGGACTTGGCTGACTCTCACACGGACGAATTCGGCGCCATTATTACACGGTATGAGACGCACCGTGTAATGTTGCTCATTGTGGGGTTATAGATGAGAAGTACACAGTAAGCACTCAAGTTCAACAACAAAAGAAGGTCTCTAATATCCGTAATGCTCGCACAGTGTCGAATCCTTCCAATTCTTACGCGTTATGCTGAGTGGAGATGACCGACCTCAACCGTCATGGCTTGAAAAGGCAGAACGAAGAGATTCAAAGACGCAGTTGATGAAGCGAACTTGATCCATCTCTCATCTCTCCTATCTTTCTTCAATTACTCGTTTCTTCATTTACCATCTCCAGCCGAGATGGCAGACGGTATCTCAGCCTCATCTGCATCGACAAATCGTCCTCGTACACGACAAAGGGCGTATAAGCAGCCGGCGCCGTTACCAATACCGCACATTGACGACGATGCCGCAGAGAGGAAACGCGTATTGAATGTCTTAGCACAAAGAAGATATAGTAAGAGAGTATGATATACATGTGATAAAATACAGATACTTACCAGTTTCACAGGAGAGAGAAAACGACTGAACCGCCTCAAGGCCAACTCGGGAGACATCAAGACAAATACAGAGGCTGAAGCATCCCAGTCTTCATCTGGACCTCCGACTCAGGAGCCTTCTCCATCCTCGTCTACGGATATCTCAGCTGGCGATGTTGTAGACGTGGTCGTAACGGCTGCCGACACAGCTCTGCCCGTTATGCCTACCCTGGCCGTCAGCCCTGGTTTCATGGCAGGATTCAACATGGAACTTCCATCGTTGGAATCTCTTGGCGATGTGAACTTTCCAATTCTACCGCAACCTCTGACGCCAAACACTTCAGACGAGGAAACTGTGTCTCAGCAACAAGATTTCACGAACGGACTTGGCCTTCCTGACGACTTTGCTCTGAACATTGACCCGTCCTCGTTGACAACCTACATTGCGCCGCTCGCCGATAGCTACAACCTGCCCGTGATACAACTGGCCGTCGCCAAAGCCATGATGCGCATCGCCGACCGTCTCGGGTGTACCGATGCCACCTGGGACCTGGACTGCATCTCTCCCTTCAACCAAGGCCTTGGCACGCCCGCCGAACAGCTTCCAGCCGCCTGGCGACCAACCCCCTCGCAAATCATGATTCCTCACCATCCCATACTGGACTTCCTCCCGTGGCCGCGAGTCCGCGACAAGATCATCAACCTCCTGACGCTCCCGGAGGGGATGCGCCCGACCGTTGCCAAGGGGCCCATGGCGCTGGTCAACTTTGCCTACGACGTCGAGGACACTGCCGAGGGCGTCCGGATCTACGGCGAGGACCCGTGCGAGCCGGGAAGCTGGGAGGTCGGGCAAGTCTTGTTTGAGCGGTGGTGGTTCGTGTTTGACCGCGATGTCATTGCGGATAGCAACAAATGGCGCCGACTGCGAGGGGCACCGCCTCTGAGGTTGAAGGGGCAGACTATGTGTTCCAACTAGGGTTCATCATCCATGGTTTAAGTTTTGAATAAATAGGTATTCGAAGAGAGTAGTCACTGGTAGCTGAGGTATTGCCACGTAAGTTTAACAGTGGCTGTAGATCCTTGGTTGGAGTATTGGGAACGGATTTATCCGTCTGTGTATAATTAGTGGTTCCTTGAATATGTTCCAATTAGGCAGTTGGGGAAACCGAGAGGCTTTGAGTCACTGAGAACGTGCAAATCGATAGTTATGGATTTTTAAATTACTAGGTCAAGCAAGCTGAATCGCGTTGTATCACCATGAACAATGTGAACATGATATCCGGCTGCCTAGCTCTTTTACAGAGGTACCTAGATGTACTTTGCTATACGAAGCATACGGAAGTGCTGGAGTACAAGAGGGGTTAATGCAGGAGCATGCATCATGGGTGGGATGGATCTGAACAAACCAGAGCGTATGAGCCACGCGCGTAGACGTCATGAGGGGGAACATGGAACAAAACGGATCCGGAAGAAAAGACGGCGATGACAAGAGATTCCAACGATGATCCGAAAAGCCTCAACGCTGGGCAGCTACAAGTCCTATTCCACGTCTTCTCACTCAGCCAGCCGTTGGAACACGTGGGGCATCGACTATCGGAGCTCCGTCCCGAGTAAAGATGCTAGCTAACGGTTCGTTCGAGGGAACAATCGTGTTGTTTGAGAACACGGGGCAGAACAAGCGTCCGACTGTCCATTCTTCGGAACGTCGCTGGCCCGTTTCCCGGTAAAATCTGGCGGCAACGGCGACATCTAAGAGGACTTCCAGGTCCATTCGTGCAGTCCAGCGTCATAGGTCAAAGGGGGCGTCGTACGCATGTACCCAGTACTGCACATACGAGTTCGTCATGAATACCTGGAACCGGTGCGCCGTACATGTACTCTTTCGACGAAGGATCATAGTCCCCGTGCATGAGCGGTATAAGCATGGATTGGTGTGGAGGGGTAAAATTCCTGCCTCAAGTCCCTCCGGTTCAGGGGGACCGGTCAAATCGTCAAACTGGTTACTGGTTGAACGGCTCGTGTAAAATGGCTCTGGCATCGCAAAGCTGTACGTCTCAGTGGCTGGTGGGAAAGTCAGCATGCATAGCTCCCCACGTACACAGCAGCCACAGCAACGGAGAGAGCCAATCGAGAGCTTCCATGGGAAGAGAAAGATCAGCGGCAGAGTCGCAGTCACCCCTCCTCAGGTACCGGAGTGTGGAGGTCTCTGGAGGGACGGAGTTGGGAGAGCAGTGTTCGGAGTTGCAGTGAGCCATTGGACGGTAGAGGTGGGGGTTTGAGGTGCATACAGTGCAGCACAAGTACATGATCGAGCACCTACGTACTATGTAGAGTCTTGGTACTGAAAGGGGAAAAAGACATACGTACCGTATTCGTAACCCGTCTCTGGTCAAGATACCTAGGGAGGTAGGCGTTTAGACCGGTACCTATGTAGGCACAATAAGGAGGTAAATTTAAAGCTGGGGGGCCGTTCCAGCAGCATCGGCGGGTTTTGGGCCTTTGCCCTCTGCACTGTAAACGAATCCTTGTGCCTGTGGCCCATGACGAGTGGAATGCTTTTATCCTGTCTAGTGCCCGGCGTCTTATGTTGGACCACTTCTGACGCATCCAAGTGGGGGAAGCAGTTGCAGTTGGAGTTTCTTGCCGTGGCGTGGGAGGAAATGGAAGAGGAAGTGACCGTGGTGCATGGGATCACTGTACATGTACTTTTCCGTGAAGCTGGATGTGAACGAAGCAGGTAACGAGTACTTTGGCAACTTGCCTGCGATACCTGAGATAGATGGGTGTCTACCTGGGTAATCAAAGCAGGCTCTTTTTCAGGTACATGCACTATGAGTAAATTGACCTTCCAGCTCAATGTGGTGACGCCCTCAAGCCATCATATAAAGATGACTCTTCCTCACTTCCTCACTTCCTCACCCCCTCCGGAGTCGCCACCAAAAGGTACGGAGTACTTCTCATTTCGGACAGTTATGGAAGTCGCAGAACCCGCTGAGCGCTGACTTTTAGGGCGTCTCCCCTGCCTCCCCAAGCAGCTTCCTCTAAAGCCCGGGGTTCGGCGCCCGGGAACGGCGCTGTAGCCTGTAGCACAGCGGGCTGCGGCCAATGAGAATCGAGACGACCAGCCAAAAGGTCCCCTGGTGTCCACTGGAGCACCCGACAGCTTTAGCGTTCTCTCGGCGGTAGAACCGGGGGGGAAAGAGAGAAATTGAACGGCGCCGGTCGGACCTGGACGGTCACTGTCATTCGACGCTGCAAGTGCTTCCTTTCTTCCCGCCTTTTCTCTTTCCTCTTCCTTTTTCCTTTTTTTCTTCTTCTTCTTTTCTTTCCGTTTCTTGAATCTGCTCTTGTTCGGGAATTTTACTCTGATACTTTCCCCCTTGTTCTCTCTTATAGACTCGTTCTTCTATTCCTTTTCCTCCTCCTGCTGCTGCTTCTCCTTTGTGACCCTTCGTCCGGAGTTGTAGCGCAAAAAAAAGGAACGAAAAAAAAAA
>JALNIO010000182.1:0-22443 GCA_023509875.1 Rugonectria rugulosa | reverse complement strand
AATTAGTATTATATTTACTTACTATTTTCTTATTTTTACTTCTTATAAGCTAGCAACTACTATATTAGGTAATTTGACTCGCAGCTGTCTTACACGCAGCTCACCTAAGACACTCACTCAGCTTCAACATACACAACCCTACTTCAATGGGCCGAATAGTTTAGCCCTCGCCCTGTGCCCTACCGGAGATCATGCCCCGTCTCCCTTGTCAACTCGACAACAGCCCGGGCTAAGTCGCATCTGCATATGTAAGCACTTCTTGGGACGCGGCCTCGTTGTCTCGCTCAGCGCAACTGTCTCACACGTCCCACGGGGAGAGACACGAGATGGGGCCGAGGGAAGAAAGGGAGAGGGCCATTTGCGACACATCTTTCGCCCGGCGGCTTGGGAACCGAGGGTCCCTGGAGGAATGCGGCACCTGGACCTGCAGGGATCTGCCTCACACAAATCTCCCGTGTCCCTCAAAGCACGCGTGCGTGGAATAACGCCGAGAACAAGGCTGCTCAAGGGTAGTCCGAGGAACGAGGATCAGGTCTCATGGCAACCCGACTCACAGAGAAACAAGGGAAGAAGAGCATGGCGGTGGATTCCCTTGCCTCAACAATAGCCTTCTCAAACGCTGCCCACACACTGAGCTGCGTCATTGCTATGGCAAGGGAGACTGCAAAGCTATCATGAGGCGAACATGGAACGCGATGAGCTGGTTTATTACGGTATTGTGGTATTTGAGGGATGTCTTGCTTATCCAAAACATGGATGTTTTTGTGACATTGGAGACTCGGGTGACAAAGTGACAGCTCAATATCAGGCTAGTCTGTAATCAGATGCTTGACAGCAAGTGCCCAGTCTATTACTCCCGCCCTGATTGTGGCTGATCAATGCCTATCAGGCCGAAATGAGGGTTGGATCAAGGGCATGGCAAGTTGAGAAGTTGAGATGGCAACGGGCAAACAATCTCGGAGCTCTTCGTTCCATCCAAAGCAGAGACAGACAACTGAGATGCAGTTATAATTAAACCACCGGTGCTACCGGTGACTGGCTTACTCGAAACCGTCACTCATCTTGAAAGGTTGAGCTAATCATTACTGGCGAATATAAACCTGTCAGCAGCTACAAAAGCTCAGCTGCGTCTTGCAGACAAACCTATGAGCCGCAACGCAGGACAAGAAGGGATCATCTGGTCTGAAGCCAGCCGATGGCCCCTTTCTCAGCAGCCACCGATATGAGTCCGAGTGTTCCCCTTGACAGAACCCTCCGTCGGGGCGGATGACGGAGCTATCAGAGCCGAGAGATGCAGGAATGGGAGCAAACACTACCACAATATTCGTCAACTCCCTGCGGCGTATGAGGATGCGCAAGTTGTCTACTCCAGTAGGCATTACGTACCGCGACAATACCCTTCGTCTCAGAGCTGCGCCTGTCTCTGCAGCATGTGAAGCTCCGTGTACTTTGTCTTGGAAGTAGTTGGAAGTAACCACATGCCACCCCTCGAGCTAACCATGGTCACGGAAGGGAATGAGTTCCCTGATATTGACCCGTAGCAGCTGAGAGCCCGAGCCCAAGCCTGCACCAATGAATACCATTCCCAGCGGGCAGGCTGAAACTAGTTCCGATGCCTCGTGCTCCCGCCAACGCTACAGATCAATGGCGGCCATGGACCAGGGCTGGTGGCTGCTGAGGGCTCGTTACCGACTTCACGGCCTGCGAACTCGATGCTGTCTCAGATCAGCGTGGATCAAACATCACATTCCTCCCTGACGAGCTTGCGAACCCCCCTCCGAACACATTCTCGGTGCCCGGGCCCGGTTCCGTAGAATGAGTCCGACTACGCGAGGAATGCTGTAGGTTCTTGGTAACTAGCATCTGGAGCTTGCCATCTCCCCGGAATCCCATGTTGCTAGGGCGTCAAGCCGATCCTATACCCTGTCCAGCTGTAGAAACATTGACTCTCCCCTCGGATTCCCCCAAGAACTAGTTGGACAAGGGCACACACCGGCGACCAGGATAATCGAGATGGACCGATTTGACAGACACGATAATCTCGAGATCTACCACGTCAGATCCACAAACCGCACTTCCGGTTCGTCATTTGGGGGAGTTGCTGGACTGCGAAACCCACCTGTGTAGGGGGTTACAGACCTCCTTCCATTCCCTTGCGTAGAGGCTCTAATGGCTTCCATGTGCCCTTCCGTGGCCGAGTTGAGGCCGTTGCGTGTCAGTTGGGCCAGCGTCTTCGGCTAGAGCTGGTGGTCTGTGGCGACCCTCGACGAATATATAACACCGAGGTTGTCTTTCCTACCATGACATGTGTGGCACAACAATAATAACCATTGTCGACACTCCTTTGGTCTTTCCCGGCATCTGCATTGTCACTACTCCGTTGTAACATGGCCGAAACATACTACGCCTATCAGGGCGCATGCCCCGGAGGTCCTCTTCAGCAATTCAGTCATGGCGAAGCTGTTCACATTCCTTTCCCTACCGTAACTGCTGCCTTCTATCACTATGCAAGCTGCTTCCCTGAGAACATGGCAGTGTACGAACTCTCCAGCTCCCCAAGGGAGCTGACATACCAGCAACTCGCTGGGAGAGTTCAGGTGCTCGCACAACACCTCCGCAGTCGAGGTGTAGGACCAGGCCAGAGGATCCCATTGGTTGTCAAGCGGAGCTTGGAGATGATAGTGGGAATCTGGGCCATCCTATCCTGCGGTGCGCAGTACGTTCCTCTTGACGGAGGGGTAGTTCCAGATGAAACCATCCGAAGGGTGTTGGATCAAGCTCAGGGCGATGTTGTCCTGTGTCTATCTTCCACCAAACATCGTATCGAGTCTCTGGTGTCTACCTACGCAGTCGTACTCATCGACGCGCCCGAACTTGACGGGCTGGGGGGGAATTCGGACGATCAATACGTCGATCTCTCAACACCTGATAGTGGGTGTTATGTCATCTACACATCTGGTAAGTCAGATCTCAACTTGTAGTTTCATGTTCTGATATCTTGCTTGCATAGGCACAACTGGACAACCAAAAGGAGTGGACGTTACTCACAAGAATGTCACGAATCTCGTCTGCCTCTCCCCGGGAAACCTGGACATCACCCCGGGCACAACCGTTGGGTCATTGCTGAACATCAGCTTTGATATGGGTAAGTAACACTGTGTCAATGTTGGACGATTACTGACAGGTTGCAGCTGCCTGGGAGATCTTTGCCTGCTTCTGCAACGGAGGCACGTTGGTCATTCGCGGATCGCGATGGGGCGATGCTCTTAGGGAGGTTTGTTGCCACAATACTCTTTCGTCCTGTGCAGGCGTACTGACAAGTTGAAGCTTGACGTATTGATATGCACACCTACGATACTCTCCAAGTTCGACCCAACAGAATACCCCGACATCAGGACTGTGGCTACAGCTGGAGAGCCAACGACTCAAAGGTAGGAAGAGCCCTGAGTCTGATATGTCTATTGCTGAGTAGCTAACAATTCCAGTCTTGCTGATATATGGGCGAGTCGTGGCACATATTGGAACTGCTGCGGCCCAACTGAGACAACAATCGTCAACACGATGCAAAAGCACATTGTCGGACACCCGCTGTCCATTGGCAAGCCAACCCCGAACAACAGGGTTTACATAATCGACGAGAATGGCGAACCAGCGCCGATAGGCAGCCCCGGAGTGATGTGGGCAGGCGGCTTCGGCGTCTCTCGAGGCTATGTTGGTCTTCCAGAGAAGACCGCAGAGAAATACCGCCCCGATCGATTCGCCAACGATGGGTGAGTGCTGTCTTTAGGAGCTACCGGAATCGTTTACTAACAGGCCGCATCAGATCGAGCATGTATGACACAGGAGACATTGGACGCTGGTTGCCCGACGGCTCCATCGAGATTCTGGGTCGGGTCGATGACCAAGTCAAGGTCAAGGTATGTACTGCGGGACGAGATTGTCACCGAAGGTGAAGATGAGACTGACACAAGTAAAAGGGGTTCCGCGTGGAGCTGGATGGTGTCTCTGCCTCATTGGCATCGGCCCCAGGAGTGTCTCGGGCCGCCGCGTTGCTCATCGAGGGCGAGATTCATGGCTTTGTCTGCCCCCTGAACTGTGACATTGCTGTCATTACCCAACACGTGCAGAAGCAACAGCCATACTATGCTGTGCCGTCGCAGATCCACGTGCTGGATGAGATGCCTGCCACAGCCAATGGCAAGATAAACAAGAAGGAACTCCAGACCATGGCCGTAGCCGAGGCTATGGAAATCGTGGATACTTTCACCATGCCCGCAGCTGAGAAGCAACCACAGCATCTGCAAATGCAGATGGAGCTCAAGTCCCAGAGCTCCGTTTCAAGCTTCTCAACCCTTGCTGAGAAGGTTGATCATGATCTCACCCAGGATCTCCCTGAGAAGAAGTGGGCGAAGCCATTCAGGGGTCTGAGA
Organism: Rugonectria rugulosa; assembly: GCA_023509875.1. Classification (NCBI taxonomy): domain Eukaryota; kingdom Fungi; phylum Ascomycota; class Sordariomycetes; order Hypocreales; family Nectriaceae; genus Rugonectria; species Rugonectria rugulosa. The sequence continues at coordinate 18,013 of JALNIO010000182.1, read as the reverse complement.
CATCGCATTTTCATTGTCTATCGCACCCTTTTCAGCTTGGTTGGTATTTTGAATCTGGCAGCCCTGATCTGCGTCATTGTCTTGAACCTCGGTTCTCGTTGGTTTGGAACTCTCACGGCCATCAACCTCGCAGCCACAGTTCTCGTGAGGCAGGACGCCGTCATTAACGCCCTCTACACAGTTACTTGCTCTATGCCCAAGCACCTTCCGCTCTGGCTCCGAGCTCGTTGCGCCAAGATCTATCACTTGGGAGGCGTGCATTCTGCAGCAGGTATCTGCGCGACGACGTGGCTTGTTGTCTCAACCATACGGGGGGCTGTCTGCAGCGAGATTTCCTGTAAAGGCTACCAGAGGGACTCGCTGGCAACGCAAGTCATGTCATGGCTTCTCTGTGGCCTCCTCTGTACCATTGTCGGTTCCGCTTGGCCTTCGTTTAGGAAGCAGCACCACGACCTCTTTGAGAGGTTTCATCGCTTTGCTGGCTGGTCAGCCCTCGGCCTTTTCTGGGTGCGTACGATGCTGGCCATCAACGACACTCGTGGAGATGATGGAAATTTTGGGCGCACCGCCGTCCGTAGCCCCGACCTCTGGCTACTCATTGTAGCAACCTGCAGTATTGCCTCGTCGTGGTTCTTCCTTCGCCGAGTGCCAGTTGATGCCGAAGTTCTCTCTGATCACGCTGTTCGACTACACTTTTCCTATACGGTGCCGGTCAATGGCAGCTTCACGCGAATTTCACGACGGCCTCTGATAGAATGGCACTCGTTTGCAACCATTCCTGCGCCCGAGGTTACCCATCGAGCCAAGGGCTACTCTCTGGTCGTCTCCAACGCTGGCGACTGGACACGAAACTGCATCAAGAACCCGCCAACCGAGCTTTGGGTACGAGGTCTCCCTACCTGCGGTGTGATGCGCATAGCAACACTGTTCAACCGGGTTGTCGTCATCGCTACAGGCTCTGGTATTGGGCCTCTCCTGGGCCATATCAGTCAGCCGTCTTGCCCTACACAGCTCATTTGGTCGACGTCCAAGCCCGAAGAGACGTTTGGGAGCGAGATCCAGGGCGTCATCCGGGATAAGATACCGGACGCGGTCATCTGGGATACCAAGATACATGGCCGCCCTGATCTTGTCCGCATGGGTTTCAACATGGCGCAGAGCTTTGGTGCGGAGGCTGTGATTGTAATTGCCAACGAGAAGATCACCAAGAAGATTGTGTACGGCCTCGAGACTCGCGGCGTTTTGGCATATGGTGCCATTTGGGATAGTTAAGCCATCCCGCTCACTCCCTTTTTCTTTTATCTCTTTTTTTTTACTCCTTTCCCACTAACATCACCCTCATTTTGAGACATGCTCCAGTATTGTTGGAGCTGACTGCATAGATTTTCGCATTTCCTTTGTCTGTGGGAGCGTTTTCTTGTCGAGGAATCAGGAACTGAAACAGAATAACTACCTTACACAACAAGGCAGTTAGACCACAAAACTACATCTTATAAGGTGCATGTAGTTAGATTGTTTGTTACTATGTAAAGGAACCAAAAGTTTAGACTGGACTTGGACTGGAGGCTGGAGGCTGCTGAATGACATCACATACTATTTTATGCAATAAACCATATTTTAACCCAACCTGCCTCTCAACCTCTCTAACTACCTGCACACATGCAAATACTCAACACTGGCCTTGGCCTTGGCCTTGCTCAACGCGATCAGTCGGCCAAACATGTTCTCTCTACCGAGGATACGCGCACCAATCTCTTCTGTCGTCCGACGACGGACCGGTGTCCAAGTCGCGACAGTGAGATTCTACACCGAATCTGTTCGTCCCTTGGCCTTTGACCTGCATGAGCCGGCACAGCCTCGGACCGACAAGCAGCACTCCCCGATTTTGTTTCTCCATGGCCTCTTCGGGTCCAAGAAGAATAACAGGGCCATGAGTAAGTCAGTGGACTCGCCTATTGAGCCCTCGAATTGATTGCTAACATACCCCCCAGAGCATTGGCAAGAGACCTAGGAAGATACGTCTATGCGTTGGTAAGTCTTCCCCCAATTGCAATGTATAGATCTGGCAAAAGACTCAACCGTCACATATTAGGACCTTCGAAATCATGGCGAGTCGCCTCACAACCCTCGACATGACTACATTGCCATGGCTCAAGATGTAGCCGACTTCATTCACGACCACGGCCTCTCTGAAACCACGCTCATTGGCCACTCAATGTGAGTAGCCAACGTTGGAAGCTTACCTACAATGCTAAACTGAATACAGGGGAGCCAAGACAGCCATGGCACTTGCTCTACGTTCGCCCGATCTTGTCAGCGACATTGTGTCCGTGGACAATGCTCCGGTAGATGCTATTCTGAGCAATGACTTTGCTGGCTACATTCGCGGCATGAAGCAGATTGACGACGCCAACGTCACCCGCCAAAAGGATGCAGATGCTATTCTCATCAACTACGAGGAGGTGCGACTTGGCCTACACTGCTTTATCTACAAATTCGGCAACTAACATTTGGCCACTTGCAGTCACTTCCTATTAGACAATTCCTTCTCGGAAATCTTCATCGACCGGCGGGTGAGCAGGTACAAAAGTTCAGGGTTCCGCTCGACATCATCAGTCGCTCGCTGGGCAATTTGGGAGACTTCCCTTACAAAGATCCCAACGAGGTCCGCTTCGAGAAGCCGGCTCTTTTCGTCAGAGGCTCCAAGAGCAAGTATGTCCCTGACGAGTTGATCCCTCTGATTGGGCAGTTCTTCCCTCGCTTCCGCATGGTTGATGTCGATGCGGGACACTGGCTCATATCGGAACAACCCGAGGCTTTTCGGCGAGGTAAGCAGTACTCAGTCGGCTGCCACTGTTCGTTGCTGACTCCTCTCATAGCTGTCGTCGAATTTCTCCAGAAACCTGAATAGACATGGCTTGGGCAAACCCCATAGAAGGCGATATTGGTTGACAGGACTATAGATGGCAAGGGTGGCGCTGTATAGAAGTGTAGCATATCGATAGAGGCAATAGATAAACAGGTCTGGACATGTGTGCCTAATTTTGCACCTGTGTAAAGGACCGTACTCGGCATGAGATCCTTTGACGCTACGTCCTGGATATGTGCAGAAAAAGAAGTCTTCAAACCTCTTAGTCTGCCGCTGCAAGATATGTCTCACTCATTCAGATCAGTGGCAGCATAAAGAGAGCCAACCAAAGAAAAGGTATTTTCAACGTATGGCAAGCAATTTATCCAAAAATGCCCACCCAACATGCCCCCAGATGACTCAAATTCACATCTTCACGGAAAAATCGCAACCAAGTCACATAAGCCGTTTTCATGAATTTGACCGATCGTTTTTGCCATTCAAAGGAACATGACCCAATCCCCTAGCCGCCTTTGTGAAGCTACGCCATTTGCGATGACCAAAACAGTGCCAGGGATGAGTTTATTAGCCGCGAGGCCCTATGCCTTCCCCGCGCCATACCAGCCAGTGCCTTTTAAACCTCCTCAAGAACACGCTCCTTGAACTCCCGCTCAACCTTCTGGCCCTGGTCATCCGTACCCGACTCGCCGTGCAGAGCCAACAAGGCTCCGAGGTCGAACTTGGGCTGCTTGAGCAGCTTGACCTTGCGGATGTGGACCTATATACAAGATATCAACAAACTGGTCGGGAACCATCTTGGACACGATCCCTCATGCCGAGCAGCAAGAGATTCCGGGTAACTCACGTTCTGAAGAGGGTAGATACCCTGAGTGGACTTTTCGATTTCACGTCCAATGACCTCGGGGATGAGCTTGGAGGTGAGCTGAGTGAGTGTGCAGCTAGAAGCCTCACGCTGGATGATGTCGGTCATCTTGCGTCGGATGGCACGGATCTGGGAGGAAGCGGCGTAGGTGGTCTTCTTGATCTGGTTGGGTCGTCGCTTGGTGAAGCCAATGGCGAAGAGGCGGATGAGGTAGTCGTCGGTGGTCTTGACGGTGACGTTGGCCTCAATGAGGGTCTGCCACTTTCGCACAAGGGATCGGAGCTTGTCCGAGGTGAAGTCGAGGCCGTGGAAGGCAGTCAAGCAGTTCTTGCCCTGAACCTCGTCGATGCGGAGGCGGACCTTGCGGAATGAGTGGTCCTCATCCTTCTGGAGATCGGCGAGGGAGACCTCGACGATGCGGCCCTTCAAGGCATCGTTGGCGTTCTTGAGACCGGTGGTTCGGTTCACCAGGGTCTTGCCGACACTGCAGGAAAAAAAATTCGAGTCAATCATCATGTTCCCCAATAAGAATTTATCGATTCTGTCAATTCGCGTGTCGCAACTCACTCTCGGACGTTGAAAGGGTTAGGGGCCTGCAAAGATGGAGTCAGTACAGATATTTTCAAGTGCGTGCTTGAGGATGTGTGAATATCACCAACCTTGATCGAGTACCAGTCCTTTCGGGAGAAGGGGTCCACGGTCTTCTTCTTGAGGCCCTTCTTGCCCTTGGAGAGTCTCTTGTTCCTGTTTCGCGCGTAAGCATGGTATCCTTTGAGAACAGACGTCGTCGTAATGCTCACTTTCCAACCGCCATGATTGCTGGCTATTCTGTGAACCGTTGGAAGGGAAGGGTGCTGGCTGAGGGATTGGTGGAGGGGCGAAATAATTTCAATTTGTTGTGTGCACCAGCTTAGGTCTAAGCGAAACAGACAAAATAGCGGGCCAAGTTTTTTCCGGCATTAGTGTGTGCTGTGGACGAGCCCCGAGCGGCACGTGATGAAAACGCCACAGCACGTCTCCAAGCCTCTTGAGAATGGCTAGGCGGATCTGTGTGTCAATACTCCAGCCACATATTCCAGCCACATTCGAGTGGCTTGTGTTAGGGTGCGGGTCGCTGTCCACCTACCATGTAGTACCTAGTACCTGTAGCATTACTTTTACATCGACATACAACTACCTCGTCAGTATATATCTTCTCCATCCATTTCTTCTTCTTCATAGAATTTCTTTCTTTAATTTTGTCACTCGTGGATATCTCATAAGTTCATACATTTACAATTGACGCAGACTGAAGATGATATTTTACAGTCTTTCATTTCTCGCCATTGCCCGGCGGAGACTCCAGAAAGGCGGTGTCTGAACCACCTTCGGCCCGTCTCCTACTAAGACGAGCTACCTGCTAAGGTAGGTATTTGGCTGGGTCACAAGTCAGGTACTTTTGACCATCCACTTTGGTGAAGAGGAGCACGCCTCCTCTCCCCATCCGTCGTATGTAGCGTGGATTCTTCCGTGTTGCAACTTCTCACCCATGGTGCCCTGGGCCCCCTTGGCCCATCTGCTCTCATATGCCGGTAGATCTCGCAGTCCAGGACCATCAACACGTCCCTTTTGGGTTCTCCTGAACCCACGGTACAGATGGAATGTCGTTGACGTACGGTCTTGCCGGCTTGAGAGAGGCATGGTGTCCTCAGTTAGAGACTGAGGACTTGGCCACCATGTCCTGTTCTTTTCCCGTAGAACGAACCACCGTACGAAGCAGACAGCTTCGACAGGATGCTTCTCAAGTTGACGGAGGGAATTCCGTCTTTCATAACGCTTTTGGTCCACCTCTCTCTCTCAAGAGGTCTTTCGCCTCCCCCATCTCTAACTTCCCTCAGTCGTCGGTGTCCTTGTCAAGATCTTGCTTATCCCGGTTCCAATCATCAAAGCTGGGGAAGCTGAAATAGTAACCTTGGTAATGGTTAGCGAGGCACAGGGGTTGGTAGGGGGAAGGAGAAAACCAACCTGAGGGAGAGTCAACCAAGACGACGTCTTGAATGCTGGTGGGAGAAGATTGAGAACTCCCTCCACATATCACCATGGCTTCCACCTGGTGGGATATGGGTTCTGAGGCAGACGAGTGCTCGATATGGCTAGCCGTTGGAGAGTAAACGGCGACACGGTTGAGAAGGTCGGTTGCTTTCTGAGGCGAGCTGGAGCTGGCAAGAGATCCTCGGATGGCATTGGAAGTGGTGATGGAAGGCTCAGTAGCACTGGACCTTAGGAGCCTTGGCCGCTGCCTTGACGTGGCATGTGAGGACGAGTCGCGGCGGTGGTGGTTCCTCACCGCATTGCGGGTTTCTCTCGAGAAGGAGGCCATGATGTCTGGTTGTCGAGTATGACGAATACAAAAGCCAGCCGGCTCAGGTAGGTAAGCAGATGGATCGGTAGATCAGTAGACAAGGGTAGCCTCGTGCATGTAAAGCAGAGGCTCTGGGGGTTCGGTTGGGGGATTCGCTCAGCATCGAAGACAAAAGAGTCAAGAATGGCGATGGGCGGTGGTGAAGCTGATGATGGCGACCAGAGTCTAGTAGGTATGGCGGTGGTGGATGCTCTCATATCAACCTCGGCGGCGACGGAAGAGCGCGGCGGCCATGACAGCCCCATCACGCAACGGTGCGGCGGCCATGACACCCTACGGTGGCCTGCGCATGTAGGCTGCGCGTGTACATTGTAGCACCTACGTCGTAGCTTTACCTGCTCGCCACTTGTCGGCTCATCGATGCATTGGGTGCCAACTATGTGTCTGCTGGTGTATGGCTCATCATCCCTGGTCTTTAGGCGCGCCGGGGCCCGGAGGCTGCACGCGGGCTATCCGTGCATTGGCTGCGGGGGGCCACGCAGCGCCGAGGCCACTCAGAGATGGCCAAGACAGGTACCTAGTCAGCCAAAAGGTCGGTAAGGGGAAGCCAGCAAGGCCAACTAACTAGCCAACACGGCTACCGTTGCATTGCTACCCAACCTAAGATGCGAAGATACCGGAACGGATGTGGGAGGGGGGGAGAAGAGGGTAAGGAGAGCAAGGAGTGCAGGGAGCGCAGGAAAGAGGGGGAGGATGCACCATCGGACAGCGGCAACTAGCACCAATCTGGAATTCCAAAGACGACGAGTCGAAACACTTGGGCTTGAGCTACCGAGACTGAGAGGAGGACCAGGCACGCCGCACCTGGACTCGTCAGCCGCCCGCCCTTTGGGTGGCCATTTGGCCCTTTAGAGCCCTTTAGAGCCCTTGGGGCAGCCGTTTTGTCCGACCCTCCAACATGCAAAGATGGATGGACATGGGCCATGCATGGACGGTGATAGTGCTGATCCTTTCTCGTATGCTAAGCAGCAGCAGCAACGGTAACGACATTAACAATGACAACAACTGCAGCAGCAGCAGCAGCAGCAGCAGCAACAACCACGTCGAACCAGATATTCCCCTCCCCCTCCCCCTCCCCCTCCCCAGTCATCAGAGACTGATAAGTCACATGTGCCATAGATAGGTAGTACATACTGTACATAGGCTGCGGGAGTTCCCTACCTTAGCTACCCAGATAGCCAGCCATGCGTACTCGTCTATTTATGGAATGGCTCGCAAAGATGCCTCAACCTCCCTCTGTGCTCTGTACGACACTCTATCCTACATCCACACCTACTTTGCAAGAGGATACTGCGGGGGTGGAGGATTCTCCAGACTTTTGACTATATGAGTGCTGATGCTACTGGGCCAGGGCCATAAGCCTGTCCAGCTATGCATATCCAGATGTACTATAGTACGTCGTAGTACAGTATTCTCCTCCCCAAACCAGCCTGGAATCCCATCTCCCTCGAGGCCTTGGCTTTGTGTAACGCCGCCTCTTCTCCTCCGTCGCCACAGCTCCAGTATGCAACCAGCTACAAATGGATGCAACTGTGAATGCAGCTACCACTACTCTATGCTATGTACTACAACCCTTCTTTGCATTCCCCTCCTCCCACCACACACACATACACACGCACACACAGACACACACTACCGCCACCTTTGCTGCAGCAGAATCCTGTATCAACAACACCAACATCATCCAGAAGCTCTCAACAAAACAATAACCGGATAAGACCGTGTCATCGTACCAGGTCGCGTCAATCAATCCCACTTACGTCCCAAAGCGCTTATCCCACTTGCTGCACTCCCACGCACTGCTGACGCACTCGTCAACACCTACCCCAATTGCCTCGTTGGCTCCTCTTTAGTGGTCGAAGCTGTCATCACAATCAGCTGTGCGCCATAACTTACTGGCCCGCATTGACTTACTCTTCCCATATTCTGCCCTGCACTGCCTGGAGCTCCTCGGCCGTCATGCGTTTCCCTGTGGTGAAGTATCCTGTCGTGATAATCAGTCTCCGCCGTCTCGTGCAACTTGCTTCGCCCGCATTGGCTAAACTTGCCTGCAGTGATCTTGGCATCAATCTCCACTCGAGAATCCGCCGGGATCAGCTCTTCGGGAAGCTCAACCCGCTCATGAATCGGAATGCTGAATCCTTCCGTTAATCATGTCTCTTCAACCCTTGCTTGGCCAGCTTCTCCGGATACTTACCCTTGACCGACAATAGCATCGTGCTTCATGCTGCCACCACTGTTAGGCACCTTGGTCATTACCGATATCCTCGGAAATACTCACTTGCTCATACTCAGCATCCGGTCAATCTTCTTGATCCCCAACCAGTGGAGAATGTCCGGCATGAGGGCCTGGAATCGCATATCCTTGACACCTGCAATGTTTTCGGTCCGCTTGAAGTAATCTGAAGCACGATCCGCCCCACGCTTTCGTGCATTGTACACCACTATTCACACATGTTGTTAGTTTCCCCGGCCAGCCAGCCACAACAAGAATCCACACTCACGATACTGGAAGCAAGGTTAGAAATCCGGTGTATTCAACAGCAGTGATTGGGCTTACCTTGGTGACTTCGCCCAGTGCTCGACCTTCTTTGCGGAAATAGATGACAACACCACTGCCTCCATTCTGTGCCTCCTTGACTGCTTCCTCAATACCAAAGATAAGATAGGGTCGGCAAGTGCAAATATCAGATCCGAAAACGTCGCTTCCGTTGCACTGCAGATGTTAGTCGTGACGAGATGATGGCTAAATCCGGGACATACCTCGTCGTGAACTCTCAACGACAACCGAACGGATTCGTCAGACATCTTGGCGGGATCACCAAAGCAATAGACCGTCAGACCACCTATGTAACGTTAGATTCCCCGTCATTTCGAATTCAGACGCCTTGTCGCACCAATCGGAGGCAGGAAGACTTTGATGTCGCCTCGAGTGATCAGCTATTGATATGTTAGTCCGTCCCGGTCTCGGCATGCGGGATGCGACGTACCTCTGGATAGCTGCCGCCAGTGTGCTCAAAAAGCGACCGTCGCAGCGTCTTTTCATCTATGGCATAGTGTTAGTTTGTAAATTAAGTGAGATATCGGCAAAGCATACCAATTCCGAATCTTTCGGCGACACCGGGCAAGTACCAGACCTGTCGGATGATTAGTTAGGGAGAAGATCGGCAGCTCCCGAATATTGCCTTACAGGTTCGACTGCAAACTTGGTAACTGCCAGTTCTCCAAGATTGTTGAGGCAAACTTTGCCGTCGGGAACGCTAGGAAAGGTCAGTGGCAATAATCACTGCATAATTACGAGGACATATCATACAGGCGACCTGCTTTGACACTCTCTTCGAGTTCGGGCAACTATTGGAGAATCAGTGTTCTGCATCCCGGTAGCTTGACTTGCACAATTGGCAAACCTTCATGTGCGCCTTGGTGATGGCAATGGTAGGGCGAATGTCGACTATGAATCATGGTCAGCAAAAGCCATTGCTTTCTGGACGGCCGATGATACTATTCTCCTTTCCGATGTAGTCCTTGAAAATCCATGGAGCAAGATGACCCCAAGGATCCATAGCCACAATCTTTTCCTTGCCTTCCCATTGAGGGAACGGGCCAATTTGGGCAGTTGGCTCCGTGTTGGTGAAGTCGGGTCTAACATGGTGTGTCTGTGTGAGCATCTGGCTTTGAACAATTCACTACAAGCAGGGTGACAAACTTGTGGTCACTGTCAAGTTCCTTGCTGGCAACCGCCAAGGCATAGTAGATGGAATAGGAACCGCCACTGAGGTGCCTGTTAGCAAAATCGCTTCTCGTGTTAACACGAGAAACTCACTGGGCTGGAAACACAGATTAGCTCATGGGCGTGCGATTGGACAAAGACGAGACAAACCTCCGATGGCTGGTGATTCGCAATTCATATTAGCCTTCTGCAGCAAAATGTGAGTTACGGAACGAACGCACCATTGCGGCGGCGGATGGTGGAGGGCGCTCTGGAGACGACAATTGGCCCGCGTTTAAGTGCATCGGCATTTCCCCAATCCATTGGAAGAGGGTTGATGCCGATCTGCTTGGGATAGGTCCTGGCGCCGGTATTAAACACACTGATCTACAGCGATGATACAGCAAAGGGAGCTCACGTTAGAACAATGCGAGAACTGCTCACAGAGGCAATTGGAGACGACAGTGTTGTCTGCTGGGTACTGGCAGCTTTGGTTGATGTCGCGGTTGACTCGGGAGCGTCTCGCTCATTGTTAGAGTCATCCGCGGGGGCAGCCCCCCCAGTGCCTTCGGCGTCAATAATGGTCTTTCCGGACAAGGACTCAAAAGCATTGAGGAGAAGAGACTGTGTCTGTTGCATATCCCGGAGGGCATCCAAGATGTCCTGAGATTGATCGTTCTGCGCCATGGTGATACAACTCCTGGTAGTATACTAGGCTACGGCTTGTCTTGCTTTAGGTGAGGAGGGAGAAATAGGTTTGAGAGGGATATGATTGACGGAATACGATAGATACGGGAAAGAAAGGTAGGATAACTTGATGCCTCCGAGATGCAAGCTCACGCAAGCAGCTGTGGCACAAAGAAATGCGGGAGAGGGAGAAAGAGAGGAAAGGGAAAAAAAGGAGAGAGGGAGAGACGACAAGAAGAGCGGTCGACTATTTGAAGGAACCTGGAAGGCAGTGCCCTAAAAGTATCATGTACTCCGTACCTTCCTGATGTTTCCTCTTCTCCCGTTGCGTCCGTCCCAATCTGCGTCAGGTATCACGCGGAAGGGCACACCGACCGACCTAAGCAGCTAAGGCGATTGGGCAATTCCTGACGGTGAGCGGCTCAACCTGACATTACCGGGGCTGGGCGATGCTCTACCGATGCATGTCTGAGTCTGACCTCTCAACAAACTGGGGGTTTACTTCTAATTGGGCTACGGAGCGCCGGTGTTCGCCAATGGGCGATGCTGCTTGGTACGGCCGTATTTACGGGCGTTGGCAACACGGCACGACACGACACGACACGACACGACACAACACGACACAACACGACGACTTCTCGACCTCGGGGTTGACGGGAACTATCCCAACACGAGGAGGAATGATAGGACCAGCCACAAGAAACACATCTGCCGCGTCCTCAGTACTCGTGCTGTACGGAGTACCGGTACGTCAGGACGAACCAAGCATCTCTCGGGGCCCGATAAGAACCACATGATAACCGGAGGGGCAAGCTTGGCAAGCTTGGTTTGCTTGGGTACAGCTTGATTCCCAAGCCCGTGAGTCCCACCACGGGCTGAGCTACCCCGCCATATCACGGCCCCCTGCAGAAGAAATGGGGGCACCAGCAGACCGACCGACCGCTCCGACCAGGTTTGCGAGGACAACTTGTGCCTTATCTCACCCGATTCGTGCTGCTTATTGCAGGCGGCTACTTGCTGCCAGACCAAGCAAGGAACTTTGTTGAGATGGCTCCTCCTGCTGCACTCTAAAGCACTCAGTCAGTCACATGAAATCAATCATAGGTACCAGGTAGGAAATGTACACATCTTCAGTCTACATATGCATATCATACATAAATGCCAGCGCTCACTTCCCTTTGTGTTTCTTTTTCTTCCCGAGCCATCTTGTTTTGATACGAAGAACGGTCCTCATGCTCATTGCCTTCTGATCACCTGTCCAAAGTTGTCTCTTCTCCAGTTGCTGTTAGTTCCAACCAGAGCGGGGCACACAAAGCAGAGGAGAGATACCGGCACCGGAGGTCGCCGCCGGCGGACGGCCCCGGCGTCCCCCCCGATTGTTGCATGAACTAACAGGGGTCACTAACAAGGGCCACCGCCTCGAAGTACCGAGAGCTTTGAAGAGGTACCTCGCACCAAGTTGCGCTCACACGCTGGAGAGCACGTGCTCAACTGGCGAGGAAGGTTGAAAGGGTCGATAAGATAAGAGAGGTGTCCAAGTGCCCCACCTCGATCGCGCGCACTTGTTCTGCGTTCAGAAGCTTTAGAGGCTGACTGCAATCAACGCGAAACGCGACATCGCAGCCTCGTTCACGACTCAAGGCAAATCCATCTATCGACGTCACCGCCATGGGGAAGCGCAAGTCATCAAGTAAGCCTCAGGGCCCCAAAAAGGTTCGTTTTTTTTTTCTCTTTCTGCCTTCTGGATTCATCTCCCACACTTGCGCTGACACTCTACCGTTACAGAAAGACCCGTTACCAAGCACCTTTACTTGCCTCTTTTGCAATCATGAGAAATCCGTTACCGTCAAGCTTGACAAGAAAGCCGGTGTTGGTCAGCTTGACTGCCGGATTTGCGGTCAAAAGTTTCAGTGCGCCGTGAATTGTATGTCTTGCGCACCACGTTTGGAGCCCTGTCGCATGCGCATCATTGACAACCTCTTAGATCTCTCTGCGGCAGTCGACGTTTACGGCGAATGGGTCGACGCAGCTGGTATGGCACAAACATCGATACTTCTAATACCCATCTTCGGGCGCTGACCATCACTTGCAGAGTCTGTGGCCAAGGAGGACAACGCAAAGGCTAGCTACGCAGGTACCGCTCGAGCATCAGGTTCCGGACGAGCAACAGGCGGTCGATCTGCAGCCGACGATGACGACGATAGACATTCATATGAGGGCGACGGGATTGTTGGAGATGACGAAGAATATTGATCGAAGCTTTGAATTGCAGTTCTTTCGATTCTTTTGCCTCAATGCGTGTATCAAACAGCAACCGACGCCACATCCCTTTGCGCCCACGACACAAAACAGGGTTCGACCATTGCAACATTTCCCGCTCTAGATGGTGTAAAATCTGTCTCCAAAGTCTCCAAGGCCGGGAACAATGTAGCTGCTCAAGGATTAGCATACGCCGTGGTAGATGGAGAAGCACATACTTCTTATCATCCAATCCCTGCGAATATTTGGTTAGCCGAGAAAATGGACAAGAATTTGGGGGTGTTATCAGGCCTACCTGGTCGATGAATGAGGTGACAACTCTCAACCGAGGAAACTTAGCGGCAAAGTTCTTGACGCCTTGCGGGCTGGCGATGAGGTTCAGGAACAATATGTGATCTTCAGGAACACCCCGAGACTTGAGCACTTCGACTGCCATGGTAGCCGATCCGCCTGGAATTGATACATTAGGACATGTCACCGGGCGATTAAGTTCGAATCGGTTCAAGTTCCCATACCTGTAGCAAACATTGGGTCCAGGAGTAGCACCCAACGGCTGGCAATGTCCTCGGGTAGTTTATCGTAGAACAGCTTCGGCTGTGATGTCTCCTCGTCCCGCTGAATCAAGATCTTGCCAATACGAACGGAACGACAGCAGTCGCGAAGTCCCTGTTCCATGGCTTCGCCGGCTCGCATGATGGATACGCCGCAGATTTTGCCCTGGAACATGAGTCCATTGTAGGTCCGGCCTACAGGGGTGGTGACATTATGTTGGTTGACCGGGAGGTGGTTCAAGCCTTCCTCGACTAACAAGCGGATAATTCGATTGGAGTAAAAGATGAAATCACCGCGGTCGGTTTCCTTACTACGAATCATCCTGGGCTGATGCTCAGTCACCCTGATGGCCGAAAGGGGAGGATCTCCCAGATACGGAAAACCTACGACAAGAGAGCAATGAGCTGAGGGGTCTGAGGCAGTACATGGACATTTTCGAGGCCCAAATCAACAGAAACAGTTGCACTGGGCTTCTGGTTCTGTGATCGATATTCGGGCCCAACTGATTGAGTAGGGGCTTGGGCGGTCGCCTTGTCAGCCATGGTGAGGAGGAGGGACGAAGATTCGTGATGGTGAGACCACGGTTAGTTTTGAGGACGGGGGAACAAGTGCGCTGTGAATTGGCAGCGAGGATTTATCCGAACCACGATAGATGTCGCAACCTGACACTAGTTTGAACAAGAGGTTAGAATGTTATTGTAGGGTAGCAATCAGAAGAGAAGAAAATCGGTGTAGTGAGAATAAAAACCGGTAGCAAGCTCAAAGGCCGTGACGAGAGCTTAGAGAGAGCTCCAGCAGGCAGTCCAGGGTCTTTATTAGAGGTCAAATAAATGCATAAAACGGGGTCGAATTAGCGTACCGCGGGGAGCTCCATCAGGGCCTACGGCGGCAACCGCTGGTATGTACAGAGTGTGTGTACTCATATTGGCAGGTCGCTTGCTGATAACAAGCAAGAGCAAGACGCGACGGGAAGGGAATGTCAGCTCAGCCCATCCTGGCAACCCAAAGTAAATTCCACAATGTTTACTGGCTACTGGTTACTACGCTGGATGCCTTCGGGGCTAAGTCAAGCCTGGGAGGATTTCCCATTCGTTAGAATTAGGAATTAGGCTGCGAGGAGAGGCACCTAGTCCGGTAATTACTGTACATAGCCCATTAAGCAGCGTTGAACGGTCGCACTTGTGCACGCACTGCTAACAGGCTATTCAGTTAGGTAGGCACTCTCTAGCGGGTAACCCTTGCTGTTTCCGCGACCAACCCGCGCAGCCCACCAGCAAACGTTACGTGGTGGTCCGTCCCACTACAGCCATCGAACCTGCTGACAACACCAATAATAAGTTATCCAATCGCTGTGGATTCACTATCCATCATCATTTGGCTGTGACACGGTTCATCCTCCTTCAACCACCATCATCCTCTCAACGTCGAAACAATCGTCCGCAGCGCGTGGTTCAAACCCAAGATTTAACACTGTCTCCTCTCTTACTCCAACTAAACTCACTCATGGACTGGACCTAGTCTCGTCGCGGGCATCCGTCGCAGCATCTGTCGCAGCCGGGCCATCATGTCATCACGAACTGGTTCAACTTTGCCTGGAAAGGCGAAGCCGCTTACCTATGGGAAAGCATCGCGCAAGCGACAGATCGATTCCATTCCATTACGGACAGCCGATTACCATGCTCGACCATCAGATCGCTCCGCCGCCTCCTCGTCCTCGTCCTCGTCCTCCGCCGCCGCCGTCAACGATGTCGCAAAACAATCAAAACCGCGCCCACCTGCCAACCTGTCGTCAAAACCATCCCCTAATAATCGTCCATTGCTTCAGACAAGTCGCAGCCTTCCTGGGCCCTCCAAAGAGCGTCTTCAGCAAAGCCAGGATGATGCAAATTCCAGGAAACGAAAACGCCTTGACGCGGTCTCTTCAAGCACGGTTGGCAATAGACCCGTGTCAACGACATCTCCCAGTCGCTCAAAGACCCAAATCTCATCTCCTCGGCCTCTAGCAGTTTCTTCAGCGAAGGCCGGTTCCAGTTCTGAATCTCCGCGACGCATAGCGGTCCCCAAAGAGATCAAGAAAGATGTCAAGGCCCACGACCGCCCTAACAGTAGCACGGCAACAATTACACCAGTTCGGAAGCTTCACCCAGGATCGACCACCTCTAATCTCAAACGCCCAAACACTCAAGCACCCAGTGCCTCGGCGCGTCGCCCTCGCCTGATCGATGCCCTCGCAGCCCAGAGACCTCGCAGCCCAGAATCCGACTCATCCATGGAGGATCAAACACCGACCCAAACATCTCTCTTTAGCGGGCCCGCCACACCTTCCCAAGGAACCCCTTCTTTGGCCCGGGATGATTCAATAACACGCACCAGGGCGCGTCCTGGTGTAGTGTTGCAAGGAAAGAGGGTCAAGTACACGTATGGACAGACCCGGTCCATTTTGAACGATTCCCAGAGAACTACGGATTCCGGAGTGGCCAGCGCTGAGGACGATTTGGACGCATTATTAGCCACCCCACCAGAGCTTTCTCAACCTGATCCCTTTTCATTTGGCGACGACGATGATCTGGACGACGACGAGGACGCCCGGCCTGCTATTAAAAGCGTACACGAACTGCGTCGAGCAGGAGCTAACAATCGATTTGCCGACGAAATGGAGGATCTTCTTGCCAGGATTGGAGAACCCGGAAATGCGACGTCGATGAGAAGAAATGCGCTGCTCGAATTGTCCCAGAAATTACATCGCAAAGACTTCATTACCCAATTTCGCGATCATGCAACCCGTGACAAGGTGGCAGTAAATATTGGCCAGGAGGAGGATATGGTTACTGCATTTGCTCTGACGTCGATTCTCATAACATTTTTGAAATTCAATCCCGCCGGCCATCTCATCCCCCAGTTGGCGGCAGACGGACTCGGAAAGATGCTGAACCGTCTTATCCCCGTCTCAGAGGACATAGTCGAGCTGGCCTCGCAGAAGAGGATGAGACTTTCCGGGGCAAGCAAGAGGTCCGTAAATGAGGTCAAGACAGCCATGATTCGTCTGGACATCTGGCATGGTCGACGTCCCGAGAAGCTGTCTCCCCGAATGCTCGCCCTGGAGCTACTCAACATCCTGTGTCAGGTGGACCCAGGATACTCGGCAGGTGTGGTGAAAGACGCGAAGGACGCACTCATCGCCATCATGGCTGGCTATGTAGATGACGGCACGCAAAACGACGCTCAGTTCTCGCTCATCATCTCTATTCTCGAGTCGCAGTCAACCTTGACCCTGGATAAGGGCACTGAGGTCTCTTGGATCCTGGACGAAACACCCAAAGTTGCCCAATTCTTATCAAATGCCCTACGTGAGTGGACAGACAAGCCCACAAGCCTACAATCCAGAATCCTCAAGTTGGCCATCAATACATCAAACAATGAGCCAGGAGCAGCGGGGCTCAACAATGGGATCTTGCTGTCGAGGTTATCGACTCAGATCTGTTTGGGATTCAAGCACGCCCAGGAAGCGGTCAACAACAAGCATCTCCGCGCCGAGACGTTTGACGGCCTATTACTAATTTTGGGTGTTACGATTAACATTCTAGAGCACTGTAAGCCCGCTCGCGAGAACGTTGGTGGCGAGTCTTTGGAAAAGCTGATTGCCCTCTACCTGCAAAACAAAGCAGCAACCAGCGAGGTAAGCGAAGACTAGCGCAAGGAAGGTCACTGATGATTTGATGTGAGGGCTAACGCGAGCACAGGCGGATTCGGTAGAGAAATCACAACTCAGCGTGGCGATCGGGTATCTTGCGGTCCTCCTTGGATACCTGTCGTTGGTAGGATCGGTTAGACGGCGATTGGCTGACAAGACAGGCGGCGAGGGCGTCCGGGGTCTGATCGAATCGATTCAAGAATTCGTTCGAATCTACAAATCCGTGGATAGCAAGGGGCACGAGCTCGACGGTCTGGTTAATGAGCTTCAGTCCGTGCGACGCATGCCAGGGTAGGGAGCAGTGGCGGATAGATTCAGGGTGATTGCGAGGGATAGACATGACTTGGCCTCTTGATTGAATCTCGAAAAGTCTCTATCCAACGTATCAGGTGTATAAAGGTTGGGAAACGCAATGAGAGACGCGGACTGCGCGGTAGGATAGCTGACTATTGGGACGGAAGTCCGACAGCTCTGTGGACGGGGGAACGGATTTTGGGAATAGGGGTTAAAGACGGTGAACAAGCTACGATGTATGATAGGTGGTAATTTGGGGGCCACCAGTTCCACATGCGACAAAAAAATGGCATTTGTTGACTGAAGAGATGTCAGCGGTGAGGCCATCGTCGATTTGATTGCTCTGTTGACTCCGGTGACGGCGATTCACTAGAAGCATGCCGGTTCACGGGTTCCAGGGACGACGATATTCACATAGCGGGCTTCGGATTCCAGCAGGATGATGAAGT
Source organism: Rugonectria rugulosa (assembly GCA_023509875.1). Taxonomy (NCBI): domain Eukaryota; kingdom Fungi; phylum Ascomycota; class Sordariomycetes; order Hypocreales; family Nectriaceae; genus Rugonectria; species Rugonectria rugulosa. Next base: position 240 of record JALNIO010000182.1, on the reverse strand, counting down.
AGTACGTGGTAGGACGGTGCCTTGGTGGGGTAGACGTCATTGAAGGACCCTGATTTGCCTGAGTGCTGACAAGCTGACTATTACCAAAGTTGCAAAGTGACCTGAAGTCCTAGACGATTTTTGCAGTGTGAGCCTACAGTTCTCCCAAGAGTAGCGAGCGTTCCCACCTAAGGACGGCTATGATGCAAGAGATTTAGGGGGAGGAGGGGCTGGGAAATGGAGGGGGAAGAGAGGGGAGGG
>JALNIO010000019.1:0-30592 GCA_023509875.1 Rugonectria rugulosa | reverse complement strand
TGAGATTTATTTGATTGAAAAGGAAGTAAGAGAATTGAGGGATTTTTGCGCCGCATACTTATCTGCGCCGCATGCTTATCATGTACGTTATAAGATAATGTCGTACACCTGCCGCTCTTATAGTAGTAAGAGGAAGAGGTGATAGCGATAATCTGATTTTGGGTTTTTTTGTTTGTGTACCGGATTTTCAGGACCAATAAAATATATGCCATCTGCATTGTGAGGTTAGACTTGCCAATGTGTAGAAACTTCATCGTTACTTCGGTGGCTGTCTGGTTGACCACGACCATCCGCGTCATCAGCCATGCAGGCTGTAGTCATGTTTGTAAAGCACCTCAGTAAAGTTCAGGCGCGATTGGATGTTCTAGGTGAAGACTAAATCGCCCAGGCAATACTTTGTTTAGGTACATTGCTTATACCCTTTTGTCTACACGCACGCATACAAAAGGCCGTCTTCACCTCTGGCATCCTCGCCAGATCGAACATATCCAATCCCCGACCGAACCTCGTCCTTGGTTCACCTCAAGAATAAGAAACGAAAAGCGAGATGGGATGACAAACTTTCCAATAAGAACACAGAGGACCTTAATCGAATTCTATTCCAGGCGAACAGGGAGCTTTCTAGTCTACGAAAGAAGCTCAAACGACATTAGGTATCTATAGACGACGAACGTTGGTCGAATTATATTCGAGTCTCACAACTTCAAAAGGACCCAACAAGCGAGAGAACAAATGAAAGCTGGGCTCCGTTCCTTGGGAGAGATCTGGGCAAGGGAGGGCCTCGGTCATGTCAACTGGAAAGAAATTGTGCAACGAGTCACGGTCCTTGAAGTTTGGCTGAGCTGCGGCAGGTCAGTCCTGAGAGTGCCAGAAAGTCCCGGAAGCACCCCGCGAGAGTATACAGAAGGGCAAAGGCGTCCTTACTTGGCAAATGTCGGCGGAGTTCATCCCGATTACAAGAACACGGTTCAGCTGTCCGGGTCGAGCCCGAAAAGGAACTCATATCATTTGGATATGGTCATTGAGTCTTGGCAAAAGTTCTCTCAATCACACCAATCGCAGTGCAATCACACTCTAAATTTAGAGACTTGAAGTCTGAGAAGCAGTGGCACGACCAAGACGAGGCAAAAAAACATGAAGCTACAATACGACAGCTAGGATCAATATGAAAGCGTAAGGGAAAAATCACCGCAAGCGACTTTCGAGTCGACTGAATTCCAGTTGAGAGATATCTGTGCGATTGTGTTCTACGTCCAAAGTGGGATTGAACCTCCCTAGTGGTGTCGGGCCGTCCCAGGGATCAGAGCAACTTTGTCAGTTATAACGTATCAGTGTACATTGAACTACAATCAAACTCTTCAAAGATTCTCCATTAGTCTCCCTGTTCACAGCTCTTATACGTGGATACTGAAAATGACGGTTGCGTTGTGTTTCGCCAACCCCTCCCTCACCTTCCAGCGCATGTGACCGTCGTGGAAATCGTAGGACCAGTGGCTGTCTAATACCAGTGTGATTCACCTTGGTAGTATCGCGTTACGACTTCCGACTGATCAAATGCTTTTTCTCCTTTCGGGCATTTGTGACAAAGAAATCGGACACGTAACTGATTCCGCAAACTGCTTATGCATGATACCCGATTGAAACCGGGGTTTGAGGATTTGGAACTTGAGCAATAGCCCACATATATTGACGGCCACATGTTTCAAGATGCAGTGAGTATATACCAATAGTAGACACTATTACCACTACAATGTACTGGATCCAGGGTTGCGTAGAGACCATTCCATCTGCACCATAGCTGAGCGTATACCCAATCCCACCAATCGCTCCCGCATTTCAGCCAGCCTACGAGTCACACCTTCGTCCACCGTACTCGGGCCAGACCAGAGCACCTCTGCTGCCGCCGACACTCGCGGCCAAAGCATAAAGTCGAGACAGACCGAGTCAGTCATTTCAGTCCACAAGTGCACCTCTCCACCGAGAATGAGACCCTTATGCTTGTCTTTGATACCCTCAAAGGGGTTGTAGCTATAGACGGCGCGCCAGTTCTTGTACGGAGGGCACCAGTCCGCGAATGGGTGTTTGACAGGCGTCTTGGGGTTATTGGGGTTCGGGTCCAGGAAACCGCCGAGGCCGGTGTCCAAGTACCAGAACTGGCAGGGACCAAAGACTGCTCGATGGCCTTTCTCAACAATCTGCGAAAGTGACTTTTGAGACTTCCATGACTGGAAGATCGCAGACTTTGGGAACTCAATGTCCCACTTCAGTAAGACTTCTTCCCACAAGATGGGATTCAAGGAATTCTCGTCAAGTTTTGTGACACAATGGTCGTAAAAGCTCTGCAAAAGTGGCCGTAAAACATCCTTCGAGTCAGACTTAATGCCCTCCTCAAGAGTGTAACACTTTCTGTTGAGCTCATCTCCTCCAATATGGAACAGGCTCGAGTGCTTTGCTACCCGAGGAAGGAAGTCATCAAAGAGCTGAGTGATGAAATTTCGTACAGCCTCGGACTTGAGTTTCAACTGGCCGGCTGGGGGCTCCTTGGCAAACTCATTCCAGGGATCCCGGTTATATGCCAGAATCAACTCAGGAAAGGAGTGATGAATGGATGCAGTGTGGCCAGGGAGGTCGATCTCGAAGTAGACCTCGATACCGCGATCCTTTCCAAATTGTTGAATATGCTCGACGTCGGCCACGGTCCAGATCTGGCTGGGATCGTAAGCACCCTTGTTTGCTAGGTCTGGAAGGGACGGGATCTCGATGGGCCAAGATTGCGAGTCTGTTGCGTGGAGGTGTAGCTTGTTCATCTTGTTCAGCCACATTCCTTCCAGCACTCGTTGCACGTCTGTTGGGTAGATGATGTTTCGACTGATGTCAAGGTTCAATCCTCTGTGTTGAAAGAATGCATGATCCTTGATCGTCACTGGGGAAGATGCGCAGTAGAAGCCGGACTGTTTATCCGAGTGAGCGTAGAATAGTTGCGCAAAAGTCGCCATTGCCAGATTCATGCCGGCATGGGAGCCAATTTGGATGAGACACTTTCCGTCGCTTTCCAGGTGAATGTGATACCATTCCGATGAGGTGGTGGCATCTGACATTTTTGAGTCGAGCACTTCTTCAACAACAATTCCCCGTACTACCACAGACTGATCCGTCTTGGGGGATGGCTCAGGAAAAGTTTCCTGCCCCCGCAGCTTCTTCAAGGCAAAGGGGAACTTGAGAATTGTTTCTTTAGTGCGTTCAAAGATCTTGCCCACGAGGATTGCTGTTTCTTCAGCGGATTTTCGGTTGTTTGCGATATCATGTCTAAAATAGGTCAGTGTGATTCGATGCTATATTGGCGATTTGAAGACGTACGGTTCGGCCCGCGCTCCAACCGTCGAGTCCGCCGACGAAGTGCTTGGAGTTTCATCACCAGATCGGCGATATTGGTAGAAGACGTCGGTCGAGAGCCAGACGACTCCATTTGACGTCTCGACATGTCGTGGTATAGGCCAGATACCCATTCTCAATGATTTGATGCGAGGTAATGTTGCTTGCGCAAAAGATATCTTGGGCTTCAGGCAGCAATTTGTAGCTCATCGGGTGAACTTCTGGTAAATGGCTATTGAAGCATTATGTCATCAGCTGGGCGGGCGCAAGCCTGTCTGCCTTGTTAGGAATGGAAGATGCATGTAACGTAACTGCTTGGCGAGTTGCTTGTCACCTTCCCAGGCACCAGGCTCTCCTCACTTTCTGATCCCCTCTCTCATTAGCAATAGTGATATCATTCTCAATTCGTGCGTGGCGTTGCCGCAGGCATCTGCTCATTCCCCACAACAACACACAGCCAACACAAGACGCAACTCACCAATTAGAACATGGTTGGATGCACTGCTACGGGGTCGTAAGCAGAACGGGACCAGCTGGAGAAGCGAGGCATACTCCTTGTATAGTAGCTGGTCAGTATCATTGTTGTACACACCAATGGCTGGTTAGTATCCTTTCAACCGTCTACCAGCTCATTGAAGCCATGCCACGTCAGCTATGAGGGGGCTTGAGTAGTGAATTGACGGAAAAGGAATGCAAAAGGCTGCAAGCCTTGAAGGGCTTTGTTGATCACTACTCAGCCGCACTCTACTAATGCACCTTGCTTCATATGCCAAGGATGCATGTTCTCCAACGATGCTGATTTGGGGGCCAAAAGAGTCAACCTTGGTTCCGCACGCGGCACAAGGACCATTTTCGTGAGCGAATAATTCAAGCTGAGGAAGATGAAGGCCTGTTCCAGGCTTCAGAGTGCGCGCCTACGGCCCTCTGCCACATCAGAATTCACCCTCTTCAGCTACCGAGACATCTCTGTTGTCCTTATCCCCTTGCTTGCTTGGACTTCTGCAGAGGAACGCAACCGCCAACTCTTTCACCGCACCGTACCTCGACGGACCTCCTTGCACTGGGCGGCATACTTTGGGCATGTTGAGTGCGTCAAGCCGTTGCTAGAGGCGGGTGCCGAGCCATCTCTGGTCTTTGACCAGGACGCCACACCATTAGACCCTGCCATTAAAGCTCAACACCTGGATATCATTTAGCTACTACGACAGAAGGGTGTCCAAGAGAGCCGTGATATTAAGAACCTCAGAAAAGATGAGATCATGGACCCAAACGCGTCAAAATGCCATGTCTCAGATTGACCAAGGTACCTCTGAAGCTTCTAAGCCATCACTGACCTTTGACAAGCCGATCCAGCAAGGTCTTGAAATCGGGCAATATCTCTACCTTCGACGGCCGTGGGACCAACTGAGTACATCTACCAAATATCAATGCTGCTCTCATGCCCTGGGGAGACATTTCGTATCAGAAGAGCGGAACGTAGAGCCGATATGGTAGAATTCCCTGTGGCCCCTGGCGCCTTTCCAGAGAATAACGACCTCGAGACGATCCAAAGAAACAAGTCCAATCTTTAGTCTCTCCAGCTAACCTCTGGTCCACAAGCCAGTGAGCAAAACAAAGTCAACATGACCCAAGACTGGACTGGGGGCTGGAAAGCTTTCAGAGTTGTCGGAGAAGAGTCTACGTACTTGTTCCGTACCACACCAGACTGGCCCATGACCAAAGACGCCGTGTGTCGCTGGAGCGCGGAAGATGGGACGCTGCTTGCACGAACAGATACCATTGGGTTCTTGCCGGGGATAACATTCGAACACGAGCCTGATCGCGTGATGCAAGAGACACTGATTGGATGCTGGGTTGCCAAGCTGTAGCACGGATCGGTTGAGCAGTCTCTCGATGAAGAACACTCCGAAATCCTCTCGTTCTAGATCCGTGCCGAAGATGCAGGATTGAGGGGAGCCAGTTGGCAAAGTGTATCTAAGATACTCTTGAAACCTACTATCGCATTAGCTGCCACTACGAGGTACGGGTATCTTTGCCAGTGTTTGTTCCCTAGTATTTGTTTTTAAATGGATGAATCAATGGTTTATTTAATAATAGGATAAATATGGGAAATTATAGGTTTAGTAACGTCAGTCCATCTGCGTGACTATAAGGAGACAGCATGGAACGTCGAAGAATTCGGGGTTGTATTGCAGATCAATGATCTCGAAATAAAATTCCTCTTGTATTGGACTCTTCAGCTTAGCTGCGACTAAGCTTAATTACATCTCATATACCAATCTTGTCTAGACAGTTAAGTGGCATTCGAAGTAAACGATGCTCCTTTCTATCATAGCTACAGCAGCTGTGGGCATACACATTATGTATAGTAGATCTTAAGGGCCTACCGTAGGCCGTACGTAGGCCGCATTTCTATTCTAATTAACACATTAACCCCTTTTTACGAAGTCTACTCTTATTTTATTTATTTTCTCTCACTATTCTAAGTTTTTACAGTCCTGAGATTCGCATTCTAAGCTATCTTGGATCCTGGATATCGGGCAGTTCATTGTTATCATGCAGGGATATAACCGACGAATTACGCTGACTAAGACGCGACGTGAGTAAATGGCACGATGCGGCGTCGATCAACATTCTCACCTCCAAAACAAGCTAATAACTCAAGATTCGCTTTCTACCATGCCACACGACCAAGATATCAACTCATGCATTTACTGAACGTCAAAACGAGGAGGCTGGAGGCGTTTCACGATGGAAACGTTCCCAAATATGCCATTCTTTCTCACACATGGGGTCGAAACGAGCCGTCATTTGACGATTTCCAGAGCAGAACACGACGCTGGAAACTGAGGTTCAAAGACAACAAGATCAATGGCTGCTGCAACCAAGCAGTATTAGACGGCTTCGATTATGTCTGGATTGACAGCTGTTGCATCGACAAGAGAAGTAGCGCCGAGCTGTCCGAGGCCATCAATTCCATGTTCAGCTGGTACGCCAGAGCCGCAGTCTGCTACGTCTACCTCGCCGACATACGTCCCATGTCTTCAATGCAGACTAGTGCACCATGGGCAGAGGCTCTTGAACCCGGACAGCTCGAGGATCTTAGGAGATCGAGGTGGTTCAAGAGAGGGTGGACTCTACAGGAACTTCTTGCCCCATCACTGCTCAAGTTTTACGACTCAGCCTGGAACTTCATTGGATACTCTGGTCGGATTGATGTAGAAGGTCTCGATGGCGCCAGTCGTCGCTGGGGGGTTCCTCGCCTGACTCCCCTGCTTTCAGAAGTTGTCAGTATACCAAGGAAATATCTGCAGGATGAAGACCTGAGCCGAGCGTCCGTAGCGGAGCGAATGAGCTGGGCGGCTGCGAGGCAAACGACACGCGTAGAGGACATGGCTTACTGTCTTCTGGGAATATTCGGCGTGAACATGCCCATGCTGTACGGCGAGGGAGAAGGCGCTTTTCTAAGACTGCAAGAAGAAATCTTGAGAACACACGACGATCATTCCATCTTTTCATGGGGGCTCGACACTCTCGTGTCTATGAAGACTATGGACATGGAGTTTTGCATGGCAAAGTCTCCAGCTGATTTCAAGGGTTGCAGCCAGGTCACGATTCGCAAGCCAATAGATGAACCGTCCGTTCACTACGTCACGACCAACGCCGGCATTCACATTGAGCTGCCTTTGATCCAATTGGAGTCAGGCGAATACCTCGCTCGCCTGAACTGCACTGTGGACTCTGGCCAGCCCGATGTCATTCTCGAAGACAAGTATCTCGCCCTAATCTTAGTTCAGTTGAGAAGCCAAAAGAATGTCTTCTATCGGCGCAGCACCTTATCACCGACCCTCGTGCCACTACACGTCTTTGAAGGCGCTCCTCGCCATGGCATTTATCTCGCCCCTTCACCCCCAATTACCTATCGAAATATGCGAAACGGACCTCTCTTCGTATCGGCGGCTTGCGCAAAAGTCTTTCATGTTACAAGCACTTATCCAGGCATTCTCGACGTGCAAGAAGGAGTGTATTCTCTGATTAGCGACCTTTGGGCAGGTCTTAAGAACGGAAAGGGTATCTTCCTAGACTGCGTCAGCGTCACGGGCGACATCTTTGCCATTCGAATCCAGATTAGATCTGAACTTGGTAAGGAGGGAGATGAGGACCCAGTGACATCAGCTTCAATAAGTATCTCCCGTCGGCGCCATTTGTATTCCATGGCAGAGCTCATGCTTCCTGCTGAAGTTGACGGTTCTACGAGAGGTAATTGGGAAACGGATGCTGTCGTTGGGAGTTTCCGAATAGTTTTGAGGTCAGCCGAGGTCAATCAGTGGATGATTGATATTACGGGGGCTTAGTCTTCCAGCAAGTTAAAACAGTTCTAGAATATGCCTCTCGTATATAATCTTCTGGTTCGAACAACTTGTTTACTGATCATTGTATCGTAGAAGGGTCACCAATATCACATTCAGTTCGAAAGAAGTGTTTTAAAGACTAGACATTGATAAGGTAGTATGCAACAATTTAGAGTACGAAAGAATTAAGAATATCCGTTAGTCTTTCCTTCCAGCACCTTCAGTATTGAGCTGTAAGTCATTCGCTTTTTAGCGACCCGCTTAAGCGGCGAGACCAGAGGTGAGACCGGCGACAAGAGTAAGGAGAGGAGCGAGGAGGCCTTCGCCAAGGCCAGAAAGGAGAGGGCTGAGAGCGGCAATCAGGCCGGGAACGAGGGCGCCAACAAGACCGATGACCAAGATAAGAACCTTGGCGAGGATCTGGAAGACGTTGTGCAGGATGGTGTCGAGCTGAGGGGCGACGCCGAGCACGGCGACGAGGCCCTTGACGATGGTGAGGACCTCAGAGACGAGAGTGATAAGCAGGGTCTGGATAGTCTGGACGTCAGAGTCGGTAACGTCGAGGCCAGCAGCGCCAGTGAGCTCTTGGACGAGGTCGGTAAGAGTCGTCAGGAGAGTGTTGAGCTCAGGGAGGGCGTCCGCGGCGCCCTCATCCTGGGAGGAATCGCCGCTCTGAACAGCGCTGGTGATCTCGTCTTCAAAGAATTAGCTACTTGAGAAGCCCGCGTTTGCCGTTCAACTTACCAAAGGATGACTTTTGAGCCTGGACCTTAGAGACGGTGCCCTTGAGCGTGGAGATGAGGTCCTGGCCGGTGGTGATGTCGCTGTCACGAGTGGTGATCTCGACAGGCTTGATGTTGGAGTCGACCACTGGAGCGGCAAAGACCGACAGGGCGAGGGTGAAAACGGAGAAGAATGCGGCCTTCATTGTGAATGGTTGTTGGCTCGAGGACGAGTGCTGGTGTAGAGAAGAGGAGTGGTTGTGAGGTTGTTGAGTTGAGTTGTTGTGTTGTGATGAGGATGAGGATGAGGATAATGATTCGAATGGAGGGAAGCGACAGGGTTATTTATACCATGAATCTCCTGGCTGAAGTGTCACAATAAGTCGATGAATACAAAACAATAAAGCCAATACGTAGGAGGTGTTTGCAGAGACTGTCGATCGTTCTTTCGGCAACCGGCTTGAGTTTCCGTGCGGTTCTGGCTGTGTCTGGAGAGCTGCCTCCGAAATCTCATTACTTGCAGTAGTCAGATTGATCTACATAGTAATTTTATGGGGTTGTTCATTGAGCCTATCTGCCTTGGTTGATTTGCGTTGATCTGGGAGTTGAGATGGCATGCGAAGGCGTTGTGCTCAATGACTATGATCTCACATCAGCTCTGTCACTGTTGGAACAGGTCACGGAAAAGTTCACGTCCGGTGTCATTGTTTACATTCCTCATGTCCTTTGCTTTCCGGTCTTCCTTTACTGCAAAGACTTTGTTCTTCATTACGTCTTCTCCCTTGCACATGCTAGCCATCTAAGCAACCCCTATTCCCAACCTGTGAAGAACATCTACTACTAGTTCTGAGTGACCGACGGTAATAATACCCACAAGGCCAAATGGCGAACAGTTGGGCACTAGCCGTCGGAAGTCTATGCGGGCCACGATCCAGTTGCGGGGAGCTCAGCTTGGCTTAGTCCAAAGCTCCGGCTGTCAGGCTGGTTCATTACTTTTTCGGCTTGTTGATCTCTTCCTAATTGACTTTTTATTTCTTGTACCATGCTGATGGTAAGGATTGATCATCGTCCCTAAAGCAGTCCGTCTCAGTCATGGTGAACCCGAAGATAGTCGGAGAGCAAAACACACGAAAATGCTGACTCTGGGGCGTCCTCGTTGCAGCGGTTCACGCGCCGCGTCGAGTGAGCATGTCACAGATGTCACAATATCTTTTTCGGGAAACGCAAGCACCCTAAAGTCACCAAGTCACCTCACCGTTACTTTATAGAATTGCGGCTCCGGCAGAGCATCTCACACTCGAGTCCCCTTTTCGGAGCTGAATCTCTCTTTCCGGTAAATATGATCTACCGGCTGCAGATTCAGAAACCGGCTCTCCTCCACATGGCTCTGTGGCGGTGGCTCCCTGCTTGCCAGCCCAAGCCCAAAACAAAACTAAACACGATCCGCATCTGAGGGCGCCGGGATTCCGGTCTTCCGATTGCTGGAAATGGCATATGACACGGAGAACGCACTCCCCGCATTTTGGTTCTTGAGAAGAGATGGTGTGTCTTCGACGTTTATTGATCCAGCTACGATTTGGTGTGCATGAATGCCGATCCCGTCCCGCGAAGCCGAGCAGCACGTAGCCTAGCCTAGCCGTAGCGTCCAGAAAGCAGGGAACTGGTCAGTACTTCATTTCGCCAAGCAAAAGCTAAGACTTCATGCTGGAAACACGCTTTCCCCTCGTGGTTTGCGGGAGGGAAATGGGGGTTGTTACCCCGTACAGGGGATTCAAGGCCATCTTATTGTGGCTCAAACATGTCATTCCAGGCTATTGCAGTTGTTTTTTTGTTCTACGTCATTGATCAAATTGAATGCTACATTGTCACTCCCAACTCTCAATAGCTTGTTTAAGCGTAATTCCGATCATCCCCGTTTGTGTCACCAGTAGGAAACAATGCAGCAATGGGGGACCCCATGGCCGATCAAATGCCTGCGTTTGACTCGGGCCAATCCAGTCGCGAACCAGACAGGGCGCTTTTTTACGGCTTCTGTATGATGACCTGCTTAGAAATGTTGAGTTTTTGGTTGACTTGGCCATGCGCCCGTTTCTAAACGGACGGCCCAAACTGTGTCTTACAGTTCATCCATTGAGCTGATGACATTCACCGCATGAAGCTCGTGATTTTGTGCACATGCCAAAGTAAACAAGACATTTCGAAACTGGGCTAAATAGATAAAGGGATAAGCAGGGATCAAGAATCAAGAGCTAGTGAATAAGGGGGCGGGTTCTCCCAGTGGCAAAGTCATCTGAGTGACACGAAGAAGTAGTCGAACTGCCGAGGTACTTGACAATACTTGGTCGTATTTCCGAGCCATGGCGTTATTTGCAACATAGATACTCAGCTGCATATTTTATCGTACGGAGGTTTGTTGAGCGATTGCCGGATCATTGACTACGCCACCCCGGCTATTACGGACAGCAACAATTGTTGAGATGTTAGACTTGATGTACCTTGACCACATCTAGTAGTACACGGCAATAATGAAACCATTGATTATCAAATCGCAAACTAGCAGCCGGTTGACCGTAAATGCGGCGAAATTCAAAGCATTCCGCATTGGTGAACCACCTACCCTAGAGCACAGAAATTTTTATCCAGGTTGCCAAACCAGGCTTGGTCCTCACATTTCCTCAGAAATGTTCCCTCAATCTAGAATTCCACTAACAGTGCGGCTATTTTCAGATACTAGATTGAGAGTCAAATAATGATTTATTTGCGTGAAATTTACACGTATTGTGAGTGAGATCATGGTGACAATCCCTCAGACTTCACCTCAACCAGCATCTGTATGCCGGAAATTGAAAGCTTCTATTAAACGCTTTATAACGACTTTTATGATGTTCAATTATCGATAATATCTTTTATTGAATTGGACTTGCGATTCTCTAAAGACTGGCCGTTCAAATGCGCGTCTGTAATTATCCTAAGAGCTAAGCTGGAGCGTAAACTGCTTTCAATGCCTCCTCTAGTGTCTAAAAGAGAGTATTAGTTGTAAATAAATGACTAGCTTAGATAAATACCCTGCCTCTGGTTCATGCCGTGAGTGATCCATGAGTCCCTGTCTCCTGGTACATTTCGCAATAATTATGTGAAAAAAGGTCGCAAAGGGCTCAGGATGTCATGAGAATTGTTCAAAGACTTTAACGGGGAGTCGCATCTTACTTATGCGTCGTTCATTCGTGCTCTCCGTCGCACATCAAAACATGCTGTCGCTCATGAAGGAGTGATCCCTGCACTCGTGAATATGATGAGGTAAATGTACCTAAAGATTTAGCACAACTTCTGCTATAGGAATATCCCTGGAACCAAAGGTCATTGCTGTAACGTGATAAAGACAGGCCTCTGCCATGTCAAATGCGCAGAGGTAGCCTCAATTAGGTTTGTCCGGACTAGGGAGGGTGATACTGAAGAGCGAGATGTATAAACGCGCAGGGCATTGGTAAAAGCGATTAGGCTTGAGGATGACACCAAACCCGGAGGGAAATGAGACAAAGAACATCCTCAATAAATACAGGAATTGTTCGAACGGTGCTGGGATATGTCCTGCAGGCGTCACGGCTACCGAACGGTTGCGATATCCATCGGTGTTTAGGAAGTGATTTGGGGAGTAACAGTCGTATATGGAGAATCGCTACAAAACAAATGCCAAGAAATGTCAAGAGATTGGTGGATTTACAAGACGATCATGACTTGCATGGCGTGGTGTGGCTTGGCTTGGCTTGGCTGGGCTGCTTGATGCCGATGCCAAGCCAGCTCCTCAGCTCAAGAGACAGGGGTCAGCTCAACGCCAATACTACATAGCGACGACTGATTAGTTAATTATGTAACGAATCTGGCCATGCGCCTTACGATTCCCTATTTGTGTGCTGACATTGGACGAGCTTTTACTGGCCAGTTAGGGGAACGCGTGTGTTAGCGTCTTGCATCGCTGTGGCTGGCGTGTGGCCGACCGAGGGTCCGAGACAGTCATTCACAGCGGTCGCAGAGATTGGCATCTCGATCTCCTTATAGCTAATAAATAATCTTTAGAACATTTGCTTGAACTATAGGTAGGTCACGGGTCTCGAAGGAAAGGGAACAAGGACTGCCGCTGGCTTTCAGAATAGCTTCTTGAGCCCAAATTTTATTCTCTCATAGAGCACAAAGCTATTCACGTTTTGGTAGCGGCATTCCGTCTCAAATAAACAGGTGACCTAAGATGGGCCGAGAATTCAATCAAAAATACACAAACAGACGGTCCTCCCAGAGTCTGATACGCAGATGGAAGATGAAAGGGTTAACCCTGAGACCAGCCAAGAGGCTCCTTGGGCCCGAAATCCCCATGGACTCGAGTTGAGAACCCCGATCCAATCGATATGAAAATCTCAGTCACACTATCATATGATATTGGCAGGATGAAATCTTGCAACCAATCTGTTCGAAGCTCAATCAGGGGAGATACCTGACATCTGACATTGCTCATGGGCGACGCTCCGATGCCCTGCATCTGTCATCCCTCACCCGAGATGACTCCTCGCAGCTGAGAGAAGATCCACTGCTTTTCACCGATATAGGTCCATTTCGTGTGTGCCTGTTCCTCGTGCGAAAAAGTCAGCGTGGGGGCGCTTCCGCGTGTTGAAGGAGATCATCCAAGTGATCCAAGGAGCTACTGCTCACCGGTCCATTCCTATCCTGACATGGTGTATTACGTGGACAGACGGGACCATTTTTTCTTGTTTTAACCTTGTTGTGCTTGCTTATTTACGACATGGTTATCGGTGCTCAAAGATTGACACAGACTCTGCTCTGGATGGATGAAATCGATCTGTTATACGCAGAATTACTGGGATTGATTGGCTTCATCTGCACAGCTGCTCATGGAATGATGTTACCAATGTGACTGGAGGCATCTTGCGCACACTAATGTAGGTTTCCTCGGAGGGTGCTGCGGGATTACGGGCTTCGTGCAGGAGAACTCGGTATCCGTATAGGGGACCAGCATCCCCTTCCCAAAGCGTGGGGTGGGACGTCGATGGCAGAATGCAGACCACAAAACGAACAAAAGGATTGCGGAAGAAATTCTCATTACATATATTCGAGCTTCGTAATTCGCTCTCTTGGAAAATCTGTTGGTCCATCTCGGATCGGATTTGCCGGCTGATGGAGTCAGCTAACGGGGAACGGGCTCGATGAGAACCCTGATGGCCAACCTACGATATGGAGGAGCTGACGCCCGCCCAATGAGATGGACGGCTTGATCTCTCGCACGGCAGCCCAGATCCGAGCGAGCTGAAGTTTTGAATTGTTCCTTCCATAAGAGGGACGTCTGCCGTTGACAGTGAGAACCTTGGTAGTTATCATTAGCAAGAGGGAATAGAATCGGAGGCACCTTGAGGTCTGCGTCGAGAACATACATATCCTGCCGTCAGTTGACAAAAGTGCAGGGTCAGCATCTGTAGTTTCAACCGCCATTCTGCAGACTCGGTCACGAGTCAGCCTTCCTCCTCTCTCCACCATGTCTGACTCCTCCTTTGACCCTTCGTCCGTCGACCTCGACACCGCCGACCAACGTGACATCATCTGCTACCTGAACGCAGGTGGAAACGAGTACGATGGACGCCTCGGAGCGCGTGTCTCGGCCCTCTTTGTGATTCTGATCGTGTCAACGGCCACCACCTTCTTCCCGGTTCTGGCTACTCGAGTCCGCCGTCTGCGCATCCCGCTCTACGTGTACCTCTTTGCTCGTTACTTTGGCGCCGGCGTCATCATAGCCACCGCCTTCATCCATCTTCTCGACCCGGCTTACGATGAGATTGGCCCGGCCAGCTGCGTTGGCATGACGGGTGGCTGGGCTGAATACTCCTGGCCCCCTGCCCTTGCTCTCAGCTCTGCCATGATCATCTTCCTCCTGGACTTTCTTGCGGAGTACTATGTCGAGATGAAGTACGGCTCGGCGCACGTCGACGTTGAAGATACCGTCACGGGTGTCCAAGGCCACCAGAATCTTCACTCGGCCGACCAGGACGTGCCGCAGAGGAAGAGCCCCAGCACGAACGCCTCGACCGACGATTTCGACGAGCTAAAGGTCCTCGAGAACGACTCCGAAAGGGCTTTGAGTAGTTTCCGGTCCCAGATTGCCGCCTTCCTGATCCTCGAGTTTGGTGTCCTGTTCCATAGTGTCATTATCGGGCTCAACCTGGGCGTGGCGGGCGAGGAGTTTAGCACTTTGTATCCTGTGCTCGTCTTTCACCAGTCATTCGAGGGTCTCGGTATCGGTGCTCGTCTGAGCGTGATCCCATTCCCTCGAAGCCTCCGCTGGATGCCCTGGGTTCTCTGCACGGCATACGGACTGACGACCCCTATTGCCATCGCCATTGGCCTGGGAGTGCGGACAACCTACAACAGCGGATCCTACACTGCCAACGTCGTGTCAGGTGTGCTCGACTCCATCTCAGCCGGTATTTTGATCTACACTGGATTCGTGGAGATGCTTGCTCGGGACTTCCTCTACAACCCTCAACGTACAAACGACAAGAAGCGCCTTGCATTCATGCTTGTTTCCCTGTACCTCGGAACTGCCATAATGGCACTTCTGGGTAAGTGGGCATAGTTGCGATACGCTATTTCGAAAATATCTCAACGACATATACACGATATGCTCCTTTTTGCTCTTCATGTGGTCTAGATGAGCAACTCGAGCCGCGCTCTTAGCGAGTCGAAATTGCACTTGAGTGATCCGAAAGAGAAGTGCTGAAGAGCTTGTAGGATATCAAAAGCATAAACACATAGTTTGGACGTCATGTCCACAATTTAATTCTTCATTAATACATTTGTATAAATTAATATGAACCCCTTTCTTTTCATATGATTGTTTTCAGATATCCGGCATGATCAATGAAGTAGCTCGCTTACATGTATCTGAAGTTCGTAACAGACTTGGTAGAATAATCAAGGCTTTCTGTGACAAACCAAGCGTCAGAGGCGGAGGGTACGTTTCAGATGATCGGGTCATTTCAGATTGTCCACTGGCTTTGATCTGTCAGACATGACTCCGGGCCCAAATAATGCACTTGTAGATAATACATTAACCTGTCCTTGCCCTCAGGTGCGTGGCTTATTTGCCCAGAATAAACATATTGCTGCTCCAGCCGTACGATCTGTTCAGTCTCCGGCCATAACGCCTAGCGACTGTGAAAGGAAGTTTCCCCCGCGGGTGAGGTTCATGGAAGTGAATGCTGGCTTTGATATTGAGCTTTGTTGGAGAAAACTGCCAAACGGAGCCATACAACTTTTGCGCAGCGAACCCGACAGAAGCGAGAGCATGTACAAAATCATTCCAGGGGATTTCTCCGGGTGTTGATGTGACAGGTGGGGTCGTAGAACAGAGTGCGGAATACTTTCAGTGCTCGATTATCGACCTTGATCAGGGGCTCGGCCTTGCGTTCTTCTGCCGCTGGCGCAGCCTCCACGGTATCTGTGGTTTTCTGTTGGCTTGGAATGCCCCGAGTTTTGGTCTTAGCCTTGACTCTCTCACGCGTTCGATCTTGAGACTGTTCTTGAAGCGTGTTGAAGTAGTAGTCAGAAAGCGGTTGTTCAACCTGGGAGAAGGATACAACTTTCTTGGGCTCAGACGGCTCAACCCATTCCGGCGTTCGTTGCAGAGTGCGATCCTGAGAAAGGAGCTGTTGTAGAGTCGTGCCAGTCAGATCGCCAGCTTTCGCGTGAAGAAGACGATCGGTTACTGCCCAGAATGCGTCCAGGTCGTGCTCGGCTCGTCGCAGCTTGTCCACATTCTCCTGTGTTCGTCGCTTTTCAATGGGATACGTGAACCTCCCAGGAAGAGGCTCGCCCAGCTTCGCCACGTAAGTGAGGCTCTGGTCTGTAAAAGTCGTAAGGATCCGAGCCCAAACCTTTCCCTTGACCAAAAACTGCTCTTGTAGCTCTTCATGAACCCCAGCGGCAGCAGATTCAAAGTTCTGGGCCCATGGATGATAAAGCTCAATCTGATGAATGCATTGGCTAATGATTGAAAGTGAGCTAATGATATTTGCCACGCGAGATGACAGGAGGCCAGCCGCCTCTGGCTCAGCCTGTAAGAGACGCTCCAACTCATCAACAACCGACGGCAGACCGTGAAGGAAAAGTCGTTGATCATCTTCCCAGAGTGTCTGCAACAGGTAGAGGAGTTGGCTCTCAACCTTTGTTTGTCTGCTTCCCTTGGATACAATGGTGATCATGGGGGAAGTGTCATTCGGCGGTGGCTCGCGAGCATACAGCCTTCGTAGCGGCGGAGATGCCACGACGGCTTGCTTCAGCTGACCAAGGGGCCCCTTTGCAGCTTGGCTGAGAAAATGCCGAAATTTCAGAAGAGCGTTCAGGTATTCCTCTGGGAGGTCTTCCATCGGGGAAATGCTTGACCTATACTTTTCCTGGAGATTGATCAAAACTTCGACTTGCTCATGCAGTTCCGAGAAAACTTCGATATCAATGTAGGCATCAACCAGAAGGTTGCCAATGACTCGCGCCCAAAACAGCCTTTCGCGACCATGGGTGAGGGTTGGATGAGAACGCCCCTGACCGTCCAAGATGAGTTCTTGCCGATGCTCCTTCATCTCTATGAGAGTTTGATGAAAGTAGCCAGGGTCTTCTCTCAACGCCCACATATGATCTTCCGCAGCCCGAGTCTTAGCGGCAAGCAATGTTTCCACAAGCTCAAGATCAAGTCGGGCTGGAACTCGATAAGGCGCTTCTGTGGCCATCACAGCTAGTGAATTGAAACCGGATATTTCGCGCTCGGTCTTGAAGGGTGGTTCTGGCTGGATGGGGTACTGGGGACTGGTAAGTTGATCCTGAGGAATGTCATGAAGAATATCCAGACAGCACTTGACAAGAAACTCCATCAACCTGTCTTGTGCTTCAAGAACAACAAGGCCGTCAGAAGGGTTGAACTGCTTCTGAGAGTGCATCCAGTCAAACGCGTCTGGGTGGTCGTCCCATGACAAGAGTTTTCCGTACTCCTCTGCCGTCGTCATACCATGCAACATCAGAGTGAATTCGTTTAAGAAGATACGCTCTATGACTTCGCTGACAATGCCAAGATGCATGGCATCGAGATCGGCAGCGGCAAAGTTGCAAGGAAGCTCCCGACCTCTAGCATTGAGCAGCAAAAGAAGGGGTTGTGGTTGGGAGAGGTCCTCTTGGTTGATGTATGGCCACATGTAGGAGCCAACTAGTGACTTGTTGATCGGTGGCTTGTTGCCGTTATGTCCTTGGAGTCCTGCTCTTCTATGGGCTTCAAAATCGGGACGGTGGCTGGTGGGCATGCCAGGCCAGGCACCCAACAGAACCTTGATCCTTTGCTGTCGGGTTTTCTTGGTCCACCTCCTTCGAATAGTGGGTTCATGTCTTTGGAGTATCTCATTCAGAAACTCGTAGTTGCGAAATATGCTGGTCCCTCTTGTCTTTGCCTCATCGCGGACCTCAGCTTCTGAGGCCATCTTTGGAGGTGGACGGCCGATGACATTGAAAAAGTTGGCAGGGTTGGAGTAGAAGTCATTGCCGGATGAAGTCTCATCTTGACCAAGTCCTGGGCCATCGAGTGTATATGCCATTTCAAATTTGCGAAATGCTCAAAGAAGACAATCTGGAGAAACCTGTGTTTGGCAAAGAATTCGAATTGACATCAGAGTCAAAGGCGGTGAAGTTCTGGCATGTGTAGCCACTCACGTGATACATATTGTACTTTGTACTCCATATTAGGTAAGTTCCGATTTGCGTTTTGCTTGAAGATTGTGAGACATCTTGGTCGGGACGAGCTGCGGGAATCGTGGGTTGATTTACAGGAAATATACCTAAATATTGTATGCCTGGATTTCTACAATTGACTGTCTGGTGGTGACCCTAGCTCAATCAGTGGGACTGGGATTAGTTTGTACAGAGCAAGCTATTATCGAGGCTCAAGAACCCTATATGTCACATATGATATGATTTAATCCCTGTTAAGAAGATTTAAGTTGATATAAAAGGCTATCGAAGCGTATGTTACCCATAAATCTCATCGTAGTTAGGCTTTACTGGTGAAAAGTTGAAAATCGAAGCATCGGCTATTCAAAAGCAGCATTCTCTCATACAATCAATCCAAGTATCCATGGGGCTTTTGACCCAAATTCCTCCTTGCAATCTACTTAAATTTTGCAATCAAAGTTCAAGAATGACCATTTGTGTAGCCGTTTGTATAAGTGAAAGGCTCTTTCGACAAAACCTCCTCAACTTCTTTGTAGGCGTCGTATCCGTACAACCAAGGTTGGACATCCGGACAGGTCCATCTGCTCGGGAACGGCGCTTTTACTTCTTTCCCCAGCTGTGAGAGAAACAGCGCATCTCTGGCCTCTTGCTCGGGTCCATTCACCATATGAAACGAGTCACGCTGAAGTAACATTCTTAGAAAGGCCAATCACACAAAGGCGCGATGTATCTCACCTGTTTAAATGTTTCTTTGACAATGGCCTCGCCTCTGGCCTTCCGAAGTTGTTCGTACAGAGTAAGTGCTTGAGGCAGCTGAGATTTGGATTGCATTCGGCCAAGTAAGAGACCCAAGACGGCGCCATCCTCGATGGCGGAGTTTGCTCCCTGGGCAAGATATGGAAGCATTGGGTGGCAGGCATCTCCAACAAAGACAAAGTTCTTCTTTTCATTTACCCAGGAAGGTAGTTCATTTCCTATAACTGGTTAGTACTCAGCTATGATTGCATCCCAATAACTTACGATGCATCAGCTTCCACTTGTCAACGCTTTCCACGCAGTTGAGAAACCTCGTTAAGATTGGGTCCCAATCTTTGAAAAGCTCTCTGATTTCCTCAACTGATCCAGCTTGTCGGCTGACACCGTCGGGCAAATCGTCTGGAACAAGTAAAACAATGTTATACATGTCACCGTCACGCAGCGAATAACCAACAGCGTGAGCTCCAGGGCCGATCCAGAAATGAACAGAAGGATTTTTGATCCAATCTCGAAGGTCATCGTCTTTTATTTGATCCAAGGTCAAGACAATTCTGTAGGCCAAATCACCAGTAGGCTTTGGATGGTCCTTTGTTCCCAGGAACCAGTCCCGACACCGAGACCAGATACCGTCGGCAGCGATGATCAAATCGGCTCGTGCTGTAGTTCCTGACTTGGTCGTGACCTGAGGCAGGTCAAAGTCGATGCTGTCAACCTTTTGTCCGAGCTGAAACTTGACGCCGAGTTGCTTGGCGCGATTGTACATGCACAGCTGGAGGTCTACCCGATGGATGTCGATGAACGGGGCGCCATATTTCGCGCGCATGTGCTTGTTGAAATCTTCCTCCAAGGCCAAGATCTTGCCGCCGTAGCTGTGGACGGCGAGATACGTTGGCTCGGCTGCCGTCTGCCAGAGTTTGTCAGGAAGCCCCCATTGTTGCAAAAGCCGAGACGAGTTCGGTGTCACTTGCAGACCGGCGCCCACTTCAGAGAGCTCATCTGTAGACTCGAAGACTGTGACATTGTGACCGGAGAGGGAGCAGGAGATTGCTGCTGCCAGACCGCTGAGGCCAGCGCCGACGACGATGATGTCTACAGGAACCGGGGATTTGAAGTGACGTTCCATGGCTTAGATTCGCCAGTTGTTAAGATATTTATCGAAATCTCAAATGTCAATTGCCGAATTATGAGGTCGATCAAATAATATGAAGGAGCTCTCGGGGGTTGAGAGTCGGGATATCCGGCGCTGATTCTGGCCGCCTTTTGAGGACCGAGGACCAAGAAGGCCTACGAAGAATCCCCAAATGAGGAGCATGGAATCAATTATTATTAGAATGTGGAATCATTGCTCTATTAGCTGAGCTCAGTAAGCATGGTAGTATTAAGATTGGTCAATGATCGCCCGGAAAAGCCGAACGAGACGCATTGCCGGCTCGGGATTTCCTAACCGGCGGCCGCCTCTGAGTGGGGGTAACAAAACCCCTGTCTCTGCGAATACCTCGTCTTCTACTCCGTACTGTTCATCGTATTCTAGTCAAGTAGTACTGCTAGCTATGATCTTACGAGGTTTTAGAAACAGCCAAATACCGCTACGGATGCTTCCGCTTCGGTAGATTTTGGTCAAGAACGTACGATGATCCTCGCCCAAAGTGCACTGAAAGACTCCGCCACGGGAAGATATGCCCGGGCAGGTTTCAAGTAGACATGTTCAACGGCCTTCCGGTGAATACATTTGTGCATATTCGGTGAATTTCGTTACTGTATAGCGAGGAAACAATCCACGAGAGTATTTAGTGCATGTAATGCCGAAGCAATGGGGACAACAAGCTGACCCGGCCAAGGCTCAAGATCTGATAATTCAACGTACGTTATTGCACTACATTACATCATAACCCTCCTACTTAACTAGCTCTTTACAGAAGATCAATGAGTCCTTCCGCCACACCGTCAACATTGGTTCCCCAGTTAGCAGGGGTGGTCTGGGGAAATAGTTAGCACTCGACCGTCTCATCCCATTGATCTGATAACACATACCTGGAGATAGAGAACGCCATCCTCGATGACGGGCTCATTATACGAACGCGTCGTCTTGTCAACGATGCGGAAGCTCACGGCATTCTTCTCAAGGGCTTCGGCGAGACCTTCCTGCAGCATATCATCCTCATCAAACTTTTGGCACTTGAGGTACCAGTTAAGGCCCTGGAGGTACTTGAGAGTGAAGTTGCCAAGGTTGGTAGCGAAGTCATCCCGAGTCTCCTTGGCCGTCGAGAGCTTGGCCCAAGTGTCGTTGAAGTTGGGGTCAAAGGTGATGTCCTTGCCGGTGCACCTCTTTAACTCGGCGAGCGTCGCTTCAAGTTGGGGTTCGTAGTCTTCCTTGATGCCTACGCGGGCAGTATGGTTCAGAGGCTTGTCATTGGGAGCCTTGTCCAGGGCCTTTTGGAGGTTGGCCTTCTCTAGGGCAGCGTCGATGTTGACTCCGAGGTTCTTCTCGCCAAACAGGATGGCGAGCTCACCCTCTGGTGTGACCTTGACGCCGCAGTAGTTAAAGAGCTTTTCCTCATCAAAGTCCATTGTGATAACGTGTGCGTGCGCAATGGAATTGATGTCATCTTTGACAACGTCGCCATTTCTCTCGATGTAGTACTTGAGCTGATACTCGGCACCACTCACGTAACTAGTTGAATCATCAGCTTTCTATTTTTTTTTTCAGGAAAGTCATGGCGACCTACGACTTGATGCAGGCGCCGAGTGAGTTCTGGCCATATGAGCCATCTTCAGCGTAAGGGTAGATGGCGGCGGGGTCGATGTTAATCTTCCATTCGGTCCCGAGAAGCTCGGAGAACTTGGTCTCCCAGCTCTCCTTCTCATTCGTCCACTCGTCGCGAACTAAAGTAAACATGTGAGTGACTTGTGTGCATACTAGGTACATGTACATAGTGACTTACCATTCTTGCGAACGGCGAGGGGAAGCTTCTCGGCGGGAGGTAGGCGGGGCATGGTTGCGGGGAGTTTAGTTAGTGACTAGGGATAGGAGTGTTCAAAGAAGTTGATAGAGACAGGTGATGCTCGGGTTAGATGACTAGAATCAGGAATCCAACATGATCAGAACAGAGAGGCCCTTTTATTCTTCACGGCGAACCCCTGAGGTCCAGCCACAAGTTCACGACCCTCGACCGCCGGCCAAGGGTAGCGTCGCCCGCACATTGCCCAGACAGGTCCGCGCAGGTTGCCCTACAGAGTAATCAATGTTAGCGTTGAAGCTATCCCAGGCGCTGAATACCTGTCCCACCTGCAGGCAACCCCGCTCCTGGGGCGGGAGCTGAACCTCGGAGCAGTTGGTTTAAACACAGTGTATTGCCTTTTGCTATTGATGATCTGATGCAGCTTGGGCATGGTGTTGCTTGATCCATAACCAACTACGGAGTACGGAGTACAGTGCAATAGAGCTCCGTTAAGCGAGCCGACAGCTCGGGCAACTCGTGAAAACGCCCCAGGGGTAGCCACCAAGTCCAAGGCGCTAAGACTTGACCTGGCGGTTGACGGTGCTAATCATGAAGCCAGAATCATCCCAACGCTACCCAAACAGCCTACAGTCTGGGTTCACGGCCGTCGTGAACTACTGTAGTCCGCCTTACGAGGCACATCTTCCGCCCTGAGCGGTGACAGCAAAATGAGGGGTCCTGAGATTAAACGAATGCCCACCAATCTGCCTTGTGCCTGGATCTTGCCGCTTGCGCTGCGCCATGATTCTCAGCTGCAACTTTAGCGTCTCTCGGCGTAGATGGCGGGTATTTCAACGGCGCCAACGTTTGCTGGACATTGCCCTATTGGTAGGGAGTCAAAGAAGTCTCGCAGTTTTGTAAGTAGCTCTCTGGAGATGGTTGCATCGAAGAGGAGTCTTTTAGTCTCTGCCTGTTCGTTCCAGAGTCCTCCCAACCCCTGGCTACTGTCTTGGGGCTTTTGTCTGGAGTTTACTTTTGCACATAAGTTGGCGTTGTAACTGCCTGGATGCGACAACTTCCGCCCTCCTCCACCCATTCCGCGATTCTTTAGCCGCCCACTTTGTTCCTTGAACATCAACATCGTAACTGGCAATAACTCCGTGCAGCCAAGATCATTTCCCCTTCTTGTTTCAGCAGGAATTGTCGTTTGGCAAACAGCTGTTAGGCAACCATGTCTCTGTAAGAGTCAATGACCACAAACGGAGAGCTATTCACTGACTTCAACTCCCCTCTAGCCCACTCAAAGTCAAAGTCGCCCTGCGCGACCACTGGGAAAAGGAAGACTGCCCTCTGCAAAAGTCCATCAAAGACGTCAAACAGATCCTCGGCCTGGACGTCTATTGTGAGCCGCAATGGCCCATCATCATTTCCGACCTGGACAAGGTCTACGAGGACAAGGGACAGCTCGTCCAGGCCGTCATCGGCGTTGTGCACACGTGGCTCGTGACCTTGGCAGAGCTCATGGACGATGAGAACCATGAAACATGGTCGGAGAAGGTGGTCAAAAAGGTCCGCGAGGTGACGTCGAGGCTGAAGGCCCACGTGGAGGTGAGTTCTGAGGCGAGCCCTGGCGGGGGCTGTTTCTCAGAACGGATGTCGCGCGGATGATCCCGAGGCAATGCCCTGTGGGGATGGGGGACGGTATCGCAAATTGACGAGGCTGACACGGAGTTTTGTAGGTCTGTGAGAGTGAGAAGCCTGCGACGGAATGGTCTGATAACCGCCAGGGCTTTGTCGTTTTCGTTCCCAAGGTCCACGTCTATCAGCCAGCACAGTTCGCTCAAGTGTTTAAGGAACAGCTTCTTGACTGCTTCACCATGAGCCGGAAAGAGTCGCAGTCGGAGCCGCCGCCTATACACTCCACTACTGGCGACGAATGGGCTGATGTAGCTGTGGAGGAAGCGGGAGAGACATCTATCAAGACGAATTCTCCAAAGCCGATCGTCGAATTCCTTCCCGACCCCAGCAATCTGCCTAAACCTGGAACATTGCTGCTCAAACCACCTTATCACCTCATCATTTACTCCTTGGGCAACAGCAAACTCGAGATCCAGTGCTCTCATAGCGCCACGCTCGATGTTCTCAGCGCATACCTGAAAAGATGGTGCAAGATCAATCCCAGTTTGACCAACAAGGTGAGACGCACTTTGTGCTTTGTTCGTTCCAGTGCTGACAAGAGGTAGCCACCTGCTGTAGACATTGAGCTGAACCAGGGTACTTGTGGCTTTGGGTTAACGTACGATACACTGACTTTATTCTGCGAGAATCGCTTTGGGAGTCGGTTTACTGTCTCCCCGACACTCATATTGCATTTGGTTGAAGGAGAGTTGGGGTACGAGAGGGTATACAGTGATGCATCGTCGTGGCATTACCGTCGCGACGCCCCCTTTAAGACGTAAGCGATACGAGGGGAAATAACTTCTTTTCATGTTTTGAAGAAACGTACATCCGAGTGACAATGATGGCAGTGAAAGAAGACGGCGGGGAACTAGGGTGAGCAAATGGCGGGGTTTATCGTCTTGCAGTCCAAGAACACGCATTATGCGACACCTATGTACGACAACTAATTACATCAAAGAGCAAAAAGAAAGGATCGAGCGTGAATCGAACACGCCGCCTAGTGAACTGCGGTCACTCGCTGTGGCAGCTGTAAGCAATGATGCTTTGGGATATAAGACGTTGGGGAAGGCGACTCACCTCTACCACTGAGCTATCGATCCATTTGCTGTTGTCAGATGAGAATTAAGCTTGCAAATAAAGGAACGCACCATCTCAGAGTGATGGGACAACCTGAAAACCTTCCTGCGGCTTCAGAAGACAGGTGGCTGGGTGCGTGAGTCACGCCGTGTTCAACTCTAGGCAGGGGCTTAGTAAGTGCTCAACAGGGCGGTTTTTAGTAGAGGACAGATGATGACATTATAAAGACATCAATTACGAATATGAGTGTAGCCTGAAATTGTAGATACATCCTACGATCATGCCCTGTGATCCCTGTGTACATGAGCAGACTGTGTATTGAGCACTTGCCATGAGGGTTAACGTGGTGGCTTGTACTGATAGTCCTGTCTTACTATTCGTACTCGTATTCACTCATGCATAATTTCTCTATTGTTTCCTGTTTTCCTTCGTTTATGACAGCTAAGCCTCCAGCCTGCTTTGCTGTTCCTCGGCAAATCGCTGACATCCCCAACATGCACTTTTCCAACACTTCCTCTATGACATTGCTCTCGCATCTTTCACCCGTGCTTCTGAAGCCCAGCCTGCACAATATCCTCTCGCCGAACACCACCACGATTACACATGCCCGTGAAAATGCCATTTGCGTCAAACACCTCCAACGGCGGCCCCAGTTCTGCGATCCGGCCCTGGTCCATGACGCAGATGCGATCGTAGCCGATAATGGTCCTCAGGCGATGCGCGATGCAGAGCAATGTCTTCCCTCTGAAACCCTCCATCATTGTCCGCTGGATCTTGAGGTCCGTCGCGAAATCCACTGAGCTGGTTGCTTCGTCGCAGATGATGATGCGTGAGCCTCGTACCAGGGCGCGAGCCAGAGCCATGAGTTGACGTTGGCCCAGCGAGAAGTTGAGTCCTTCTTCCTGCACGGCGCTGTCCAGTCCTACTCTGTTGCTGCGCTGGTTGCCAGTTGGAGCCTCCTCGTCAATGAGTCCTGCTTGTCGGAGGGCCGCCCACATGTCCATATCAGTGTGTTCATTGAAGGGGTCCAGATTAGTTCGTACGGTGCCTCTGAACAAGGTGGGATCTTGCGGGATGATGGCCATGCGTGAACGGAGATCATGTAAACCTATTCTGCTAATGTCAACGCCGTCAATGGTGATGGAGCCGCCGGAAACCTCGATGATGCGAAAGAGGGTTGCGATGATGCTGGACTTTCCCGCGCCAGTGCGTCCAACAATTCCGATCCTTTCTCCAGGTGCTACATGCATCGTGAGTCCCTTGAGCACCAGTGGAAGCCCTGGTCGGTAGCGCATCTGCACATCGTCAAACACAATCTCTCCACGCTCTGGCCATTCTGGCGTGACAGTCGTGGACTCGATATGTAGCGGTGCTTCCTCTTCCAGGCCAGTCCCATAGTGATGGATTCGCTCCGTACTGTTCATGTCGTTCTCAACCTCTGCCAATTGCCGGACGGCAAACTGAAACATGCCCACGATACCCAGGATGTAGGACAACACCACGCCTCCAATGCTGGGGTTGACGCTGAATCGTGATGTCACAACCAACATGCTGATGATGAAGATCATAATGTTTCCGATTGCGTCGAGTCTGATGCTCAGCCATCTCTGATTCGCAAAGGTCAAGAAGTAGGCGCTGTCCATGTTGTCGATCGTGCCACGGATCGTCTCGGAGAAGTGGTCTTGGAGTCCATAGGCACGAATAGTCGCAGTACCGTAGACGGCTTCGCTGAACTTGGCAAAGACTGTCGATCGTAATACTGACTCGTGTCGCTTGATTTCGATGGCGGATCGTCTATAGTAACTCGCCGAGAAAAGGAAGACTCCGAGAAGAGGCACCAGAGCAATGGCAAAGTAGTAGTAGTACGAAATGATGAGAATCAGCACTGAAACGACCATGCCTAGAGTCATGTAATACATTCGAATGGCGTCAGTCAGATCGTTGTCCATGACATCAATGTCCTTGGACAGTCTGTTCGTAATCCGACCGAGAGGTGTAGTATCGAAGAACGACATAGGAGCGCGCAAGACTTTCGCCATTGCTCGATACAGCATGACCTTGCTAGCCTGGGTCCCGAAGATGGAGATGGAGACTGAGAATAAAAACATGAAGATGACCTGAAGGCCGCCTAGTCCAGCATAGATACCGACCTAGAGCTGGGTGTTAGTCCATCCTCTGAAGGGAGCAGATATTACTTACATAGAACTTTGTGGGGTAATCCCAGTTCTGCGCAGTCCACCACGAGAGCCATAAACTTGTCAGAATGTTCGTAGCTTGGGACAAGACGAGGAAGAGAAAGACGAGAGGAGCAACCATGAGAGATCCCGAGGCCGAAAGGTACGCAGCATACACCCGCCAGGACACGCTCCTCACAGCTCGATCTTCGACTTGCATCAGCAATGCGCCCTCTTTATCCTCATCTGCAGGCTTCTTGTCTTCTTTGTCTTCCTCCTGCACTTCAGAAATCTCGACGTCCTTTTCTTTCTTTTCCTCTTCGTCTATCGAAGTGGAAGCCAACAACTTGGCAAACTCGTCGTTGTGCGCCATCAAATCGTCAAACGTCCCGACGGCCTCGATGGTACCATCTCGCATCCAAATTACTCTGTCACAGCGATGGAGGACGTGCAATTGATGCGTTGCCAGCAATCGCGACTTGCCAGACAAAAGACCACAGATAGCTTGCTCCATGATTTGACGCCCGACGTGAGCATCGACGGCAGATAAGGGATCGTCCATGAGAATAAAGTCCGCATCGTGGCAGTAAATGGCACGAGCAACGTTGATGCGCTGCTTTTGACCTCCAGAGACCGTGATGCCTCGCTCTCCAATCTCCGTCTTGTCGCCATCAGGGAGCGCGGCCAGATCAGGTCGAAGGGCGCACGCGTCCAGAACCTGAGCGTACCAGTCGGCATCAAAAGGTTTCCCAAAGATGATGTTCTCTCGAACAGTGGCGTTTTGGATCCATGCATACTGCGGGCAAAAGGCTCTTGACTGGCAGCCAAGCGTCACTTGACCGTCTGTCTTGCGCATGTTTCCCGCCAATGCCTCAAGGAGCGACGTCTTGCCAGACCCGACAGAGCCGATAACTGCCACAAGCTCTCCACGACGTAGCTTCAGGTTGATGCTTCGAAGTTGAAAGGGCTCGGTTGCAGTTACGGCGCTGCTGCTAGGCCGTGGAGAGGCGTCCTCTGCGTCAGTTGCGACGTTTGCCGGTGACGTGGTGGAAGACTGCGATCGCTCCCACGTAAACGATGCATCTTGAATGTCTACTGCATAATCGCCATCTCTATCATACTCAATCTCATCGGAAGCCTCCTCTGCCAACAGGAATTCCTGGATGCGCCCGACGGATACATATGCATCAATGATCTGGCCAGCAACCAGAGGCAGAAAGTTGAGCGGCATGCGCAATCCGTTGAACATGGCAAGAGAAGAAAAGACAGGCGCCGGCGTGAGATTGTTATTTGACAATGAATAGGTGATGAAAGAAAGCATAGCGGCAAACACGGGCATGGACATTGAGATTGCGTTGATACCGTCCCGGATCGCCAAGATTATGCGGATGGAATTGATCTCGTGCTTCCGTATCTCGTTGAGGCGTTGTAGGAAACTCGTCTCCCAGCCAAAGTACTTGACGAACCGCACAGCCTGGAGAATCTCCTGCGTGAGACTGACACGCTGATCGGTAATCTTGGTGACCTTTGCCCGCCTCCGGAACAATCCCCGAACCGCCCTGCCGAGGATGGGAGTGGAAAAGAACAATAGGCCAACTCCAGGCAGCGCGCTATAAGACAGGTTGACAAGAAGAAGTGCGAGCGTAAGCAGGATGGACAGCAATGCGCCCCAGGACTGGTGAAACATGCCGGACGCCTGGTCAATTCGCCAAGTATCCGTGGACATTAAGTTGACGATGCGTCCATTGTCCCAACCAGTCGGATCCGCAGATTTCGACTCTTTCGGGGGCTTTGGCTTGGGAAACACCTTGGAAAGCGTTCGTTTGTACCACTTCTTCTCCTCTTCACTTCCCGGTTCAATATCGCTCGGCAGTTCCGCGCGGGTGCTTGAGCCTCCCGCCTTGGCCTGGCCGGAAATCTTCAGAGCCTTGTCGAAGATCATGGCGATGAGTACTGCTCTGGCCTGGCCGCCCACCACTGCTCCGTAGTAGAAGAACTGGTTGATGGAGATGCTCACAATTATTTGCATGCAGGAGATGGCAATGACCAGACCCACGCCTTCACCGATGTTGGGGTCAGGCGTGCCATTGCGCTGAGCATTGTAGGCCTTGCTCGCGAATGAAATGAGATACTTGAGAACGTAGGGAGACACTGCTAGTAGTACCGTAGATAGTAGTTGAAAGAACCCGCCGAGGAGAAACTCTGTCTTGAAGGTACTGTACATGGCGCCGAGGAGGGGCTGCTTGCCGCCTTTGGCGACTCGCTCCCTGAAGGCGCGGCTGAGATTTTCCTCGAGTACATTAACGCCTCGATTGCGATTGACAAGCCATATATCATTTATTTCCAAGGGTCTTCGGTACCCAGCCTTTGTCGAGTTAGTGTTGGAGGGTATGGACTGGAGGCTTGGCTTCTACCTACGTGCATAAGTGGTGCAATCCATTGAAAGATTAGCTTACTGAAGACATTGGCGGACTCCTCTCTGGAAGGGTTCCGTTCCTCGGGAACGGGCGGCTCCTTGGGCGTCACCAGGTCTTTGAGGCGACCGTATACAGTCTTTCGTGGTTCTTGGGACTCACGAACGGCCACGCTAGAAATTGCTACCTTCTCGTCAGACGTCCGCTGCGGCGGCTTTTCCGTGGCCACAGCTTCAAGCTTGGCAATGCCCTCGACAGGGGATGCAGGCTCAGTTGCATTGTCAGTCTTTTCATCATGGGCTACTGCAGACATGCTTGCGCGGTTCGCAGGCGGAGACAGAGGTCAAACGCAAGTATGGCTCGATGGTTGCAGACCAAGAGAGCGCACGCAATGTAACGGCCTGGTTTGAAGTCAAACTCGGCAATTCAACAACGGTTTTGTTTAGGACGTCAACTTTTCGCTTGTTCTGGGGACCGTCATTCGAGAACGCGCAAGCCCTCCCTGCGATGTCGGGATGTGGGGGATGTTCCTCGGGATCGCAATCGCTCTTTATCAGATAGATATGAAAGAAGAAAATCTTTGGGAAAAGAGGTCCTGTTATCGCGAGGGAACATTCATGAAAGCTCTCCGCATCCATCATAAACGAATTTGTCTGGTTGGCTACCTCCGGGGAGAGTGCGAATATCGGCCCCCTCCCCCTCCGCAAGGCCCCACCACCCGAGATTGACGGGGAGTTGGTCTTGAGGCTTCAGGGTTCAGTCATTTTCCCGGTGGGCGGATATGTGGTGAATTACTAATGCTTATGGACACTATATCGCCTTGATCTCATGAGAAGAACGGCAGATTGCGACTCAACGTCCAGATACAGTCAACCGTGAGGCGAATCCATCAGCGAGCATGGGTGATAGATAGATGGGAGCACATAGTTCCAGATCAAACGACATGTCATGTTATCTACGGCGTTCAATTTAACCATATCTCAATTTAAAGCCGATTATAACCAGAATAGCGGTATTTGATTATACCGCGTTACGTGAAAGAGTATTCCCAGTGTATTGGTGTCCCACTCATCGCCCATGACGTCTCACTGCTGGCCTTGCACGCCATCGCCCATGACACTATCCAGTCAAGTACCTTACTGTACGTTGAACAGGGATACAAGAAGGAAATTTTAAACAAGGGTCTACCATATAGTACGGTAGACCATGTTCAAGAGACTGGCTGGTGTTACAGACAGAGCACACTACGATTTATGGAAGGGGATTTAATGGTACTGGTCTGAGATAGGACTTTAGAGATTAAAATAAGCTCATCTGTGGTTTTAAAAGGTTCCAGTA
>JALNIO010001785.1:4838-30725 GCA_023509875.1 Rugonectria rugulosa | reverse complement strand
CCCCCCCCCCCGGCCCCCAATCTCCTGGTTTCTGGGCAATCGGACTTGGTAGCGAGACACTCGTCGAGCCGACCAATAGACGCCCGCTAGGATGTGTCGACAGCAATTGATGACTTGAAAAGGGACAGATGCATGTGTACGAATAAGAACAAATGAGACGTCGGCGTAGCAAGCCACTTTCCATTATCCCCTCCCACTTGGATCCCACCATGCGAAAAAGCAACGAATGCGTGGCCCCCTTGCCAATTTACCGAAACTTGTCTTGTTTTACTTGTTTTCTACCAGCCTCGTGTCTCTATTGTCCTCGGCAGTTGATCATTTCTCTCTGTTCTCCAGGGAGACTATGAACGATAGGTACCTTACTCGAGGCCCTCCACAATCCAGACCCAACCTCTTAGCAGAGTTCGGGGCAGCCCTCGGGTCCTTCTCGGGGGGCAATGCTCCGCTAAAATCAATCACCCAGCACCTTCCTCCGCTAAGAGCCCCTACCTGCCCCCCGAACGGCTGCCAGAAAGGAGAAAAACTTTAATTCTTCAACCCTGACGGCACGCACATCTTGGTGACGATGATCCGGGCCGTTTTACCAAGTTGAACGAATATCGAAAACAAACAACGGCTTCATTCAAACTTCAAACAATACAGAGTAAACCTCTCGTCTCCGTCTCCACATTCACTGGCATCCACCTATCGTCCATCATCATCCAACACTGGTTCACTGCTTCATTGGATCTTCCTTTAATCTCCAACTGGCTCAATGGCTGATTCACCCCCTCTTGTCCTGGTTGGCCCATTTGCCTATCAAGGCATCCACAGCTTGTGCTTCACCGCACCGCAGTCAACAGCCAATCCCATCGTGCTCGCCTCTTTACATCTTCTAAAGTCGTTTGAATGCAGCTTACCTTTGCGACTTTCTCTGTGTAACACAGTGCAATATCAGGTTTGTTACACAAACCTCACCTCGCCTCGCCACGCTGCTCGCTCATGATCCACCCATTCTTCCCCCTCATCTCATCAATCGTATGTCATTTCTCTCGCAGCAGCAAAAAACCAGAAGGAAAAGAAGTCAAAAACGTGCCACTTCCTTTGCGGAACCAGGCCCTCATATCTCTTGGTTGGATCTCTACCTCATCGCCGCGCCTGTGGAAAGGTAAATATCCAAATCTCTCCCGCTCATCCCGAAGCTGCAAAGGCCCATGGCGGTCCAGAAACCCCCCCTCCACCATAGCAAGCCACAAATGTCGTGAGCCTGCAGGTTTGCTGCCGAAGCGCCGTTTCCCCTGCGAGGGCAGGACTTGCACACTGTACAAGTACATCTCCCTCGACACCCCGT
Organism: Rugonectria rugulosa; assembly: GCA_023509875.1. Lineage (NCBI taxonomy): Eukaryota > Fungi > Ascomycota > Sordariomycetes > Hypocreales > Nectriaceae > Rugonectria > Rugonectria rugulosa. Next base: position 29,395 of record JALNIO010001785.1, on the reverse strand, counting down.
CGCCCAGCCGTTGTCGGGGGGATGGGGGTAGACAGCTTGAGACTTGCTCACTCAGTCCCAGCGTGAACGATGCCGTGAATTTGCTCCGTATCCCTATCCCGTTTCATCCGGCTTGTATGTACTTCGTGCTCGCCGTTGCTCTGGCGAATCGTCTTTTCCTGGGAGATATGCAAGGGCAAGGATGGGCCTCATCTTGCTCTGACGTTGCACGGGTACGAGTCGTCTGTCTGCCCAGCATGCGAAGTCACTTCAACTTCAGGTGGGTAGAAAGGGGTGACAGCATTCAGCCGGGCCATGATAACTACGGGTTTACCGGCATGGGAGAGTGTCTTATCCCGTTTTCTGATTAGCCAAGGGCCTATGAGAAACCTTGATCCGAGCCCTTTCCATTGGACCGCTGATTCAGTTTGCAATAGGTTTGTGCAATCTTTCTCGGGAGGCCGAAAGCTGCATATCAGATCCGTGAGTATTTCGTGTCCTGGCTATGAGCTGCGTCTACTTCAGACACATCTATCCGGCAACCTCCACGATTGGGCCGCCACTTGATGTCGGCACAGGCCCAGACATAGACTCAGAGATGCGCCTCGTGTTCGGGCAAACGCCTCATGCCTGGCTCTTGACAGCCAACCATGCCAGTGCCTCGGGATCATGCATCGAATTCAGCTCTCTTGTATCCCTTCGAATCCTGGCGCCGTTTAAAGATTCTCGCTGGTGTGCTTGCCGCAACGTGTCCGTGTCGTTTTGGTCGCCGAGTAGCCCCCTCCCTCGCTTTCAAGGAACTTTCCATACTCTTTATTGTGCCTCTTTTCTTTTGAATCACCGCATTGTTCTCGTCCCCATGACAAGCTACTTGTGAACCTTCATCCAGCTCCCGTTACTCTCAGGCCGTACAATCACGCGGATCGAGACACCCTTTTGAAAGCCAGTGTGACGGCCTCCGGATTTCTATCCAATCTCCCAGTAGAGGTACTTGGCCCTCGTCGCTCACCATGGGTGGCCAAGACGGCGCCTCGCATCTTGCAGGAGCACTCGTATCAGTTGAATATGCTCTGTAACAGTCTCAGCTGCAAGCCTTTGGCACGCGCAGCGTCCTGTCACTCCTGTGGGAAGGGCGAAGAGGGAGAGTGGGTGGTGGTGCTCCGAACGCCGCCTCACGACGACCGCCATAGTTCCAACCACACTCCAGAGTCGAACACAGGTTTCTGCAAACAACGGGCGCACAACGTTCTCTGCTCGACCAAACTTGGTCCGTTACCCGTGTCTCCCAGCATCGCGGATACGGCCCCCGGAAATGGACCCGGGCGGCTAGGCGCGTCTCTACAGCTGCTGGTGTTCTCCCTCCTCCCTGGGGTTGACGAGGAGGGGAATGAAGTCCGTCCGGGGGTGGAATCATATTATTTCGTGTCATCTCGGATGTATAGTGAGATCCGGTGCCACAATCAGCGAGTTGGGGATCATGGCCGATCCAGACCTGGTTCAACACCGACTCGTTCGGCGGCGGGAGAGCTAGATTCTAGTTTGCCAGAGGACTGCCCCCGAATGCCTCCTCTTTTCGATTTGGATGTCGAGCCTGGGACTGATCGATCTGCAGCCGGATCGTAGAGGGTTTGAACTGATATCCCACTTTCTAACTACCTGAGTTGGGTTGCCCATTGCCAAACTCGGGATTGTGTGGACTCTGCGTTACTCATTCTTGGGGTCTCTATAGCAAGCACAATGCATAATGACAGTCAAGTCTATTGACGTTGGATTACTCCAAGTTGTGGCCTTTTGATTCTTCATATTTGCGTGGCCGTAGTTGGCTCCAGTGAGGTAAGCCCATTCCAGCGATTAAGAGCTTCAATATTCATACAATACATGTTAAGTCCGTAGTTGAACGTTCCTACTCACAGAGCATCCAAGGGTTTGCAGCAAGGATTTTCAGCTATTCGTGATAGAATGCTCAAAACACTTATATTATTAATATCTCAACCTTTTTACTTTATGAACTCACATGTAGGATAGAGAGATTCTTTGTCTTCGCAGAGCTGATACCATTCATGAAGCTAAGATGAGGGACTCACATATCCACTCGATCCAAGTCCCGGGAACTTTATAGCACCGCCTCTTGGGAAAGTTTTGTAATCATTGAATACCTTACATATAACTTTTTAATTCTATCATTGTCAATCCAAATCCCTTACAATACTAAATTTTTACCCTTTATCGAAGGAAGCTCATGACAAGTTCACCTCAGAAAGCATGAGGTGTGAGTGGCACGTGCACGGACCATTTATCAATTATCAGTGTCAAAAAAAAAATCATCGAGCATCTATGAAAAGGAAGGAACAGACAATCATCCATCACTTTACACCAAAACTTTTCACACACAAAACTCATCCGAGAAATGTTTGCGGTACCTGGATGGTCCGTATCAGCGGACAATCTCAAAGCCGAGAAGCAGTCGGCTGCCAGCAACAGCGCCCCCGGCACCAAGTCGAGGAAACGCAAGCGTGCTGGTGCTGCCGCTGCCGCCGCGAACCAGACAGTCGACGCCTCGACCGTCTCGGATCTCTGGGAATCCGTCATTGAGGGCAAGAAGAAGAGCGAGGATCCTGGCCCCCCGAGCAAGGTCGACCAGTCTGCCAAGCGGCAGAAGAGGCAGAAGAAGCAGAAGAAGAGTGGAGATGGCAAGCAGGGAGGGAAGAAGACTGAGAGGGAGCCCGAGAAGCAGGATGAGACGCAGCCCCCCAACCTGAAGGACAAGAAGAAGAAGCAGAAGCAGAAGGACAAGGCAGCGTCGCAGGATGCGGAGCCAGATCCGGCGGCAAAGGACGACGACGCTGTCGTCAAAGCCGCCGCACCACCTCCCAAGCTCACTCCCCTACAAGCCTCGATGAGGGAGAAGCTCATCTCGGCCCGCTTCCGCCACCTCAACGAGACGCTCTACACCCGGCCCTCGGAGGAGGCCTTTGGGCTCTTCCAAGACTCCCCCGAGATGTTCGACGAGTACCACGAAGGCTTCCGCCGCCAGGTCAAGGTCTGGCCCGAGAACCCCGTCGACAGCTTCCTCGCCGACATTCGCGGCCGCGGCCGCGTCCGCTACGCCAAGCAGCGCCCCGGGGCACCCCCTCTGCCCCTCGCCAAGACGGTCCTGCCCAGGACCGCGCAGGAGTGCACCATTGCCGACCTGGGCTGCGGCGACGCCCGCATCGCCGAGGCGCTCCAGGCCGACGGCAAGAAGATGCGCGTGTCGGTCAGGAGCTTCGACCTCCAGAGCCCCAGCCCCCTCGTCACCAAGGCCGACATTGCCAACCTGCCGCTCGAGGACGGCTCCGTCAACGTGGCCATCTTCTGCCTGGCCCTGATGGGCACCAACTGGGTCGACTTCGTCGAGGAGGCCTACCGCGTCCTGCACTGGAAGGGCGAGCTCTGGGTCGCCGAGATCAAGAGCCGCTTCGGCCCCGTGCGGAGCAAGAACGCCCCCGTCACCCACAGCGTCGGGAACCGCAAGAAGCTCCAGGCCGCCGCCAAAAAGCCCAGCGACGGCGCCGCCGCCCACGAGCAGGACCTGGCCGTCGAGGTGGACGGCATGGAGGACCGCCGCCGCGAGACGGACGTCTCGGCCTTTGTCGAGGTTCTCAAGTCGCGCGGCTTCGTCCTGCACGGCGATCGTGAAGCCGTCGATCTGTCCAACAAGATGTTTGTCAAGATGCACTTCATCAAGGGCGCATCGCCGACCAAGGGCAAGGGGGTGAAGCCTCAAGAAGCTCCCAAGGGAAAGAGGGCCATCATCCGTCGGATTGATCCCGTTGATGCAGAGCCCGAAATCGACGAGGCCTCTATCCTGAAACCCTGTGTCTACAAAATCAGATAAAAATCTTCATTCTACATTACAGTTTTCAAGGTATTCGTACATAGGACTTGGGGAGAAGGCGCTTCTAAAAGTTATATCACAACAGCAAGTTGGCAAGTCGGAAAAACCACTTCTTTAACATGATGATGTCTGCTAGTTAGCAGAAAAACAACTCTCTGTATCTTCTTCAATACTAGGTTATCCGGAATAGCGTCTAATTATGATACATCTGAACGCCTGACCCATCAAGCTCCCGTCCTTGATCAAAAATCCCATCGTGTAACTCGTTATCCCAAGGACTTAATTCGAAATCAGTTGCCTTCGAAGAGGAAACTAACGGCTTGGTCTACGTCACCATCAGCAGCCTCCAGGGCTTGAACGGCCTCCGCCCTCGTGACTCCCATAGCAATAAGCTGCGAAACTAAGTGGGATGAGACTTGGGATGCCGAGCCTTGTGGCTGAACTGTTTGGGCGGTGGGGGGCTGTGACGATGATGCGAAGGCTTGTTGCTGAGACGGTTGATGCTGCGGTTGGCTCACCGGGGGTTGAATTTGTTGCTGTGTTGGAGGTGGGCTTTGAACTTGTTGCTGCTGAGGTGGTGGGTTAGGCTGGGTCTGAGCCTGAGCCTGGGGACCTAAAAGGGCGCCTGAGCGCTGCCCGATGGCAGTTCCTGAAGGACCAGCAACCGTTGGTTCCGGTGGAACAGCTTCCTCCTCCTTCGGAATATCGGCCTCTCCTAAGAAAGGTACCTCCTCGCCTTGAATGATCAACTTATCCTTGGCAAGATCGATTGTCGCCTGGAATCGCTTAAGCATATCCAGGCCCAGTAGCAAATCGACAGACTTGCCCTCCATGACAGTGAAACTGCAAGGCAGGTAGAGATTGCCAATCTTGATTTGCGCAGAGTGGACACGTCCAAGAATGTTCGCGGTTCCCACACCACGAGCTACACCCGCAAACCTCGTGTCAATCAATCTCATAATGCCGCATGCCTCAGCACAAGAGGGAGACATGATGGTGGCTTGAGCACCAGAATCAACCAAGGCCTTGAGTCTGTGCCCATTGACCTCCACGTCAAGGTAAAGCATATGAACTCTTCCAAACACTGAGGCTACGTTAGTCATGGAACAGCGCAGAGAAGAACCGTGTCCAGCTCACCTTCAGGATTATGCTCCATTGCACTTTGCAGGTTCTCCATAACCCGTTCCTGCCGAATCATCTCTTCAATCTTCTGCTGGGCTTCCAGGCTCAGGTACTGCTCGTTGAGTCGATCTATCTCCGTCTGTCGCTCCCGACGCTCCCTTTGTTCCCGATCCCGGCCCTCCTGGAGGATACGGGTAAACTCGACTGAGTTGTCGACTGCGGCTGCCAATGCAGGATGCCGACCCGCGAGTGCATCCCTCGCTTGTGGGTTTTCCAAGAGTTGTAGGCGGATAAGCTCAGGATCAACATCGTCGCTCGGAATCTGGGGTTGGGCTTGTGGTGCTTGGTTAGCAGGGGGTGCTGGAGCCCGTGGCTTTTTTCGTCGATGCAAAGCAAGAACATCTCCTTCCGAAACACCCAAATCCTCCATGGTTCTCTGATTGTCGGTAATAGGACGGCCGCCGAAGTAGATTGACTGTTGAGCGAGAGGAATGTTGGTCTCGGAGACGAGAGACTCTTGGACGGTTTCCAGAGTCATGCTGGGGAAGATGTCGAGATTGATGAGGGTATCACCATCTGCCCTCTCAGTATCGTAGACATTGAAGGTGACGCGCCTACGTCAGACCTTTGTCAGTATTGCAAGGCAACAGAACCGTTGACGATTGACAGGTGTGTACTTACATGGTGGTCGAGGTTGAAGCTCTCGTTCTTTAAAGAATATCCAATGGGGAAAATGTCCTACACCAGAACCGACTGTTGAGATTAAGCTGTGGCTCGTGGGGAGGTCGTCGCAGATGAGAGGGAGCTGATCAATCGGTCGGTGGAACCTTATGGAGAGGTCTGGACGGTGGCGGGAGCGGGAACGGGAACGGAGAGTTGAGGTCAGCACAAAGCTGGCTGTCGACTGTCCTAACCCGGGTCTGAGGATGGCGAGAGAAAATAAGAAGAAGATGACGAAGGGGAGTAGGAAAAAGAAAGAAGAGGGGCCAAGATTATGGAAGCGAGTTTTCGGAGGAGGGGAAGACGGGATTCCCAAAACAAGCAAGTAAGTCAAGGGAAGGTTCGAGGCGCTCCCTGCAGAGGAATCCGGCGAGGCAGGTACAGGTACCTTGGCTAATAAAGGACCCTAAAGAGGGAAGATGACGGCAGAATGCTCAAGGTAATAAAGTAGCAGGCAGAAGAACAGACCGCCCGGACTCGGGGATGATGACGGAGTGGGGGAAGCCTGAATCGTGACGTGGATATCAGAGTGGCCAGGTCTCTGGAGAGGAAAAGGACGTCGTCGAGTTGAGCTTTGGGGCAAAGGTACAGCGTTCGATGGGAGGCTGGGTTATGAACCACTTTTACCCAGCGCGGTAACGCGGGTAAGTAAGTATTTGGTACAGGAGTTGCCTACCCGGGTACTTGTGCAGCTTCAGTTGGTAATACCTAGAGCCAGAGAACCTCACCTTGTCACCTCGATTGCAACCGCACGCAGGAAGCCAAGCGGGATGAATGGGGAATGACAACTGGGCTGGGGAAACCTGGAGGAACTGAGGGTGGAGAGAATCTGGAAAACCTGGCAACCTGGACGGCCGGGAGAGAGCTTGAGAGCCAGACAGTGGAGGGAGTGTGACAAACCCAACCTCAATATTGTGGTCAGACGACGGCTCGGTGTCAGATTATGAGACCCAGGGTCCATCTATTGTGTTGTGTTGTGCTGTTTGATGCCATGGTTGGTTCTGCGGACCGTGGCAGCTGCAGTACCTACGGCGTACCTATACTTTGTACTTCATTCCTAAGGTCCTAGGTATGCATCTGAGAAGCAATCAGGGGGCGGTGCTTGTCTCATCGAGTAAAATGCGGTAAGGCGTCTGGGACATAACACGGCATGAATACAAAGTAAGGATACTCCGTAGTAGTGATGAGGGAGGGATGTGGACTGAGGTGCCGTGGTTGCTTTGTTCTTTTGGTTGCTTTGTTGCTTGGTAGCCCCGCGGATGTGGTGCGGAACCTGCAGCCAGGGCCAGACGTGCAGCCAACAGACACTGCTTGGGGAAGAGTGCAGTGCCGGGTACCCAGGTACATACCTATATTGTGTACAGTAAGATAGCATCTATCTCTGATGCACTTACCGAACCATTGCTGATACTTTATTTGTGACGAAGCACGTCGCGAAGCATTCCAACATTGACATCAAGCACGAATCCGTCCTTGTTTGTGCGTACAGAGTAAATGAGGTTTGTCCGACACCTTGGTGGTTTGGTGGTTTGGTGGTTTCGAGGCTCCAGTGGGTCGGGCCTATCCATGGATCGGTGACCGTGGCGGTGACGACAAGACGGGAGACGGCTCAGTGCCTCTTTCAAATCTGGGCATCCAAAGAAGCACTGGTCTTCCAGTGAGCTCCCGGGGAGCACAAGCCCAAAAGTCCAGCCGCATCAGCGACCCTGGGGCTGATTGGTGGCCTAGCTCCGTCTGGCCCACATTCGCCCACACTCGCCCACACTTCTCACACTTCCCACGTCTGCCACTGCACCCTCCCTGCTTCCCTCCCCACTGAATGCTGCAGGTTGCACCTATTCAGGTACTTCCTGCAGATTCTCACAGGAAGGCGCGAATGTACCAGGTATCTATGTTGCCATGACTGCAGTAGGTACTCCGTACGGACACAGTACGTCCTGCACGGCTCAAGGTATTGGGAAGTCACTATCCTGAAGCAACAGTGGTGATGCTGATCCCAGCACAGCACAGCACAGCACGGCTGACGATGCCCTTGCTCACTTCCTGGATTCATCATCCCCCCCTCACCAAATGCGATGCTACACCGGGCCGTGTTTTCATCTCCTCATTTCGGCTCTCCGGGTTTTGTTTGTCCCGGCGCGGACCGGCTGCCTAGCTTGACTTAAATCGTCCCAAATACGCAAATGACCCATCACATCCGCGATATACATGGAGGTAGGTAGCTGCTCCGAACTTCGTACGGAGTACATGTACACTCACCCTGTCACGGTTGGCCCAAAATGGTATGCCATTTCATCAAGACTACCATTGCGCCCTAGGAATCGCCAGAAGTCATTAACGATTTTCATATCTGAATCTCACCGCAACAAGGATCTCAAAAATAGAAACCAAGAGGCTGATCGTTCTCAACATTGCAATGGTGTCCTAACCGCAACTAATGAATGCCGCCAATCGAATCGAAGTCCAGGAGCAATCAACCCTGCTGACAGATACTAAACAAGCCCTCCCACAGGTGTATCTCGGAGGAATCTGGTCCCAGCTTAGAGGAAATTACTCGTAGAACGAGCAGTACATTAAGTTACAATGCAAGTTGGATGCGGGATCGGCATCATCAAGATCCCGCGCCGCTGCGAAGACTGCAGGCCTATGTATGCACCTAGACCGGAAAGCAACGGGATATTGACACTCAAGTGTTGCATATGAGGCATAACTGACGCAGCGGTACGAATACAAGACCTAAATCGGTTAAGATAGGTACTCTGGTTGTCTGGCTCGCTACTCTTGCTGATCCAGCTTGGTTGGGATCGTCGCAGTTGCAGCTGTGGCTGCGCCAAGGAGCAGACTCCCACGTCTGTATGCAGTCCAATGGTCAATTCCCATGACAGCAAGCTGCTGTATGCTCACTTCTCTCTGTAACATGCTGGTCGGAAATAGTGCTCTCTCCCCAGCCGGCCCTTTCCAAGTGAGGTAGACCGAGTTGTCTGGGCTCTCGGGAGAGCTAATGCGGCTTTGGGGTACCGCTCCGCTGTCGCCAATGTTGGTCTTGTGATAATGCAAGATGCTTGTTTCTGACATACGTGCATGTCAAGACCACCTCGGTGCGCGACTTGGTCAAGGATGGTGTGGTCGTTGGTGACTTGTCTTCAGGGGCTGCCTTCACCGGTGTAGCTTTGCAGCACTCTCATGCAGGATATGTACAGGGGCGACGGATTACAATGGCTTGAGTCATCATGTCACTGTACTTGGGAGGTAGCAAGCGAGAAAGATTTGAAGAGACCGTCTCCCCGACGTTTTGCTGGGGGGGTCTAAATGGGGATGTGGCTTATTGTTTGCTGCATGGACAGCTACAAATTGGGCGACATACAGTCAAGACGATCAGCCATCTTTTTCACGAATCACACTAAGTATCTAAGATGTCTCCTAATATTTCGCACATACATACATACAGTACATACCTTAGTTCGATTGAGAATATCTGGGGGTTTTGCTAGTCATGTTGGCAGGTGCGTTTTATTTGTCATCACCGACACAATTGGACGTGATAACCTGATGCAAGACACTCGTTTATCCGATATAGGCTCCTCGTTATTCTTGGCTACAATTATTATGCAGTCACGCGACTGGTAAAATTTCCTTAGTTCAGCCAGGTACCTACCTACCTACCTAGGTAACTCACATGTAAGTCAAGGCAGGTAAGTTAATTCACTAGGTAACTCGAGTCGAGGCAGGCAATTGAAAATGAAACCAGCTAATAATGCGAGGAAGGAGGTACCTTCGGTGAGCGAAAGCTAAAAGGCGGGAAAGATGATTGTCGTCGGATGGCGATTGGATGAGATCATCATGCCTTAGGTATCCGGGGTAGCGAAACGGAGGTTTGTCTCCGTTTCAAACAGCTTCCACTCAATCAAACGAGCACGCCCATGAATCCCTCGTAAACGCCCAAGCTACTGCCGACCTGCCTACGGACACAGATGGTCAAGACCGGTTCTCGCCATCGCCAACCAGTCGTCAGGCTGCGGCCGACTTATTCCCATCTTCCTACCCGACATTTGGCTTCAGGAACGGTCCCCAGGCTTCCCCACAGCGTCCAATCTCGGCGCCGTCCTCCACCGCATCGTCCGATCGGGGGCCCGTGGTTCCACTTGGGAAGGGCTTCTGATCGAACCGTGAACCCATCTTCCAATATTCGCCCGTCCCGTGACCCGATATCGTGAACGAGGTCTGTGATTCACGGGCTGACTCAAACGTCGTCTCAGAGACGGCCGATTACGCAGGGCAGGAGCAGCTCAGGGGGCGTTGAATTTCCCTTGCTCAACACCATCCGATCAGTCCATTTGGCAACTTCCAACCTAACATAGCTGCCCAAAGTGCCAAGTTACCCATCTCGGAGCATTCCGCAAGTCAACACCATCTCAGGCCACCTTTGGCCAAGACCAGGAGGCACTGCCCATTCAAGATCATCAACTGCGCGAAATCTCTGCACATCATCGGAGAAGCAAGAAAAAGAAAAGAAAGAACACAGACCTGCCATTCGCATTGGTGGTCTCGTATCTGCATACTGCAAGGGCACGCAGGCAGGATCTCAAGATCCAAGACAAGCCTCATCTTTCCACATATACCTTGCTGCATACGCGAACAACCCCCACACCTTCTGAAGCACGCATCCTCTGTCCATCATGGACTGCAAAAACGAGTTCGCAACCGCAGCTCGGAGCATAATCTTCTCCGATGGTGCCACTGCTGAACAAGACGAGTACCAGGACGCCGTGGCCATAGATGATTCCTGCGACGCAGACGAGGATATGGTCACGAGAGAACGGAATATTGCTCAGTTGAGAATCCAGAAGAGAAATTCGGAAGCTGGTTTGCTGAAGAAAGTCATTCCCTTCCATTGGGCCCCAATGCTATCGCCCTTGACCGAGAACGACATTGACACTTGCGTGACTCTTGAGACTGCTGCTCTATCGGATCCAACACATAGAGCCAGCAAAGAGAAGGTACTGTTGCAATCACCCCCTACTCTTCGACCTTGGGCCTTTGTCCCGCATGTGACTGTCAGCAAGCTAACTTGCTCCCCCAGATTGAGTATCGCATCCGGAAATCCGGGGCAGTATGTTACGGACTGTTCAATACTTACAGACCAAACGATGCCAAGAACTGGAGGATCGCAACTCTTGAGCATAGCAGACCAGTTGAGGGAGGCCGCAGCGATCATGCCAAGCATGTGATGTTCGCCCATATTCTCGCTACCCTTGGGAAGCATCCATTTGTGACTGATGCCGATATGGCATTACCCAAGAACTGGAGAGATCCGGTGGCCTGTAAAGACTCGCATATCGGGCACCAATCATCTGGGAGAACAATATGTCTGCACTCCTTTGCTGTTTGCCCCGAGGTTCAAGGAGTTGGCATCGGCAAGACAGCCATGAAGTCCTATCTCCAGCTCATGAACGAATCAGGAATGGCGGATCGGGTTGCCTTAATATGTCAACCAGTAAGTCCTCATCCCTGTCATATTGTGGACCGGATATCTAACTGCCATAGTATTCTGTACAGTTCTACCAGTGTTTTGGGTTCAAAGATATTGGGCCAAGCACGGCAGCGCTTGCTGGTCAAGGTTGGCGTGCAATGGTAAGCCTCTGCCCCTTTGTGTCCAACTCTTGGCCCGTTACTCACTTTCCCCAGGTCCTCGAGCTCGGCGGCCCCAAACAAAAGCTCAAGGAGGAGCCGACCAAGGTGAAGAGATCATAACTATTAGCGACCAAGTCCTTCTGGGTATTCTGCCGCTCAATCTCTTTGGCATTTTACTTTGCTGAGCTACACATAAAACATTATGAGGTTCTTATCTCATTCAAGCTTGACTCGAAAGATGTCAGTCCCAGCTATCTCTTGACAACAATGAACTCAAGCTCGGCACGGATTGACTTTACCTACTACAAGCCAATTGGCCATTTAAATAATAAAAACGTGTATTATTACTATATCGTTGAATTCATTGTCTATTTATCCACTATCTGTTCCCCTCGTTTAGGCGAGATCAGGTCTATGCTGGGTTGGAATCGCAAATATCTGGATTCTTGTATGATTTTATAAATTATAATTCAGGCCAGGCTTTATGTGCCAAGCAGCCCAGCTTGACCACGCCTGGCGTTCTGGTAATATCAGCCATACTACCAGCGATCCAAGCAGACGCCAAGTTTTCTTTTCTTTTCTTTTTTTTCTAATCTGACTTTTTTCCCCTACTTTTTTCTTCTTGTACCCAGATCGACTTTAGTCAGCAGCCTTATACTTTTGACGGTATTCTTCAGTTCGCTGGATATCCTCCGCCGAGGCAAAGCTCTTGGCGCCCTCAATGATATCATCCAGAGTCAAGATGGCAAAGATGGGAATGCCATACTCCTTTCGCAACTCACCAATGGCGCTGGGGCCGGGCTTGGACTCATCGCCATCAGTAGCAGGGAGCTTCTCCTTGCGATCCAGAGCAACAGCGATGCCGACCACGATGCCACCCTCCTTGCGAATCTTGTCAATGGCCTCTCGCTTTGCGGTACCGGCGGTAATCACATCATCCACAATAAGAACCTTCTTCCCCTTGAGGGCCGCGCCGACAATGTTGCCTCCCTCACCGTGGTCCTTGGCCTCCTTGCGGTCGAACGAGTAGGAGACGGTGTCGAGGGTCTCGGGAGCCAACTTGCCGAGCTCGACGGCGATGGTGGCGGCGAGGGGGATTCCCTTGTAGGCGGGCCCGAAGATGATGTCGAACTGGAGGCCGGACTGGCGCGCCTCAACGATGGCCTTGGCAAAGGCCGAGGCAATGGCCGCGGCCAGGCGGGTGGTGTGGAAGAGGCCGGCGTTGAAGAAGTAGGGGGAGATGCGCTTCGACTTGAGCTCGAAGCTGCCAAACTTGAGCACGCCTCCGGAGATGGCGGCCTGGAGGAACTCCTTCTTGTAGGGGGCGAGCTGGGACGACATGGTGGTGTTGGAGGCGTGTAAGCGGCGATGGAAAAGGTGGTTAATCCTTAAAATTTGTTAGATGGCGGGAATTGGATAAAAGTTTGGGGTCGTTCATAGCACTGCGCACCTTTAAGTAGAGTCTCAACTCCTTCAATGTTGTAATAACAATTGGTTGACGTCGTAAACCTTTCTCTCAATGTCGCACTTGGAGGATAAGTCAATCGGCGCTCCCCGGTATGGTGGGGTCGCGGGGTGAATGAAAATTGAGCACAAAATTGAGCACCTAAAAAAAACCATGCCCCTCCTCTGCTTCCCAAACTTCGCTCCTTCCCTTCCACAATCTCTTATCGGTGCTTATCGATTACCCAGCCTTTTGCCGTTCACTGGTAGGAAGAAAAAAAAAAATCTCTTGGTCGCCGGCTTTCGATTCCTCCCAACGCACACCGAGATCCAGAGGAAATCAATCCACTCGATCGCCCATCATGAAGACCACCTGGAAGGACATTCCTCCCGTCCCGACTCAGCAGGAGTTTCTGGACATTGTGCTGAGCAGGACTCAGCGCAAGCTGCCCACTCAGATTCGTGCTGGTTTCAAGATTAGCCGTATTCGAGGTTTGTACTTTGTCCCAGTTCTCCATCGTCTGTCGCTTCACCGTATTCTAACAATTTTTTTCTTCCTTTTTTCTCTTTAGCCTTTTACACCCGAAAAGTCAAGTTCACTCAGGAGACCTTCTCTGAAAAGTTCGGCGCCATTCTCGAAAGCTTCCCTCGATTGCAGGATATCCATCCTTTCCACAAGGACCTGCTCAACACTCTGTACGATGCCGACCACTTCAGAATCGCCCTCGGCCAGTTGTCGACGGCCAAGCACCTGATCGAGACCATCTCCCGAGACTACGTGCGCCTGCTCAAGTACGGCCAATCGCTGTTCCAGTGCAAGCAGCTCAAGCGCGCCGCGCTTGGTCGCATGGCTACTCTCATCAAGCGCCTCAAGGATCCGTTGATGTACCTCGACCAGGTTCGCCAGCATTTGGGTCGTCTGCCTTCCATCGACCCCAACACTCGAACCCTGGTCATCTGCGGATATCCCAATGTTGGAAAGTCCAGCTTCCTTCGAAGCATCACCCGCGCCGACGTCGACGTTCAGCCATATGCCTTCACCACAAAGAGCCTCTTCGTTGGTCACTTTGACTACAAGTATCTACGATTCCAGGCCATTGATACTCCCGGTATTCTCGACCATCCCCTCGAGGAGATGAACACGATTGAAATGCAGAGGTATGCGGCGCAGCCACGTGCATTCGTTTGAAGAGTGCGCTAACAACATCTAGTATTACTGCCATTGCTCACTTGAGGTCCGCCATTATGTACTTTATGGATCTTTCTGAGCAATGTGGTTACACCGTTACTTCTCAGATCCAGCTCTTCAAGAGTATCAAGCCCCTCTTTGCCAACAAGCTTGTCTTTATTGTCATCAACAAGATTGATGTGACTCGACCCGAGGATCTTGACACAGAGACTCAGGCCGAGCTCCAAGGCCTCTTGAAGTCTGGTGAGGTTGAACTTCTTCAGGCTTCCTGCAATACCCAGGAGGGTGTTCAGGAGGTCAAGAATGCCGCTTGCGAGCGCTTGATCGCCGAGCGAGTCAACCAGAAACTCAAGGCCGGCACCAACACCAGTGGTGCGATTGGTGGCAGACTGGCTGATGTCATGTCTCGCATTCACGTTGCCACCCCCATGGGCGGCCAGACACTTGAGACGTTCATCCCTGAGGGCGTCAAGGATCGCAAGAAGTACGACAAGACCGATCCCGAGCGCCGAAAACTTGCTCGTGACGTGGAAGAGGAGAACGGCGGTGCCGGTGTGTTCAACGTGGACATGCGTGCCGACTACATGCTTGCCAACGACGAGTGGAAATACGACAAGATCCCCGAGATCTTTGACGGCAAGAACGTTTACGACTTTGTGGATCCTGATATCGAGGCCAAGCTTGCTGCCCTTGAGGAGGAAGAGGAGAAGCTTGAAGCCGAGGGCTTCTACGAGTCGGACGAGGATATCGAGGATGACGAAGAGGCTGAGGTCATGCGCAAGGCCGAGCTCATCCGCGAGAAGCAGCAGCTCATTCGCAACGAGGCCCGCATGAAGAAGCGCCTCAAGAACCAAGCCATTATTCCTCGCAAGTCTATGAAGAAGAACTTGTCCGAGTTCGAGGATGCCCTCGATGCCCTTGGTGTTGACACCACCGACATCGCTGAGCGCGCCCGTTCCAAGTCTCGTCCTCGCGGTCGCTCCATGTCGCGCAGCCGCTTGGGTACTGAAGATGCCGACGCCATGGACATTGACGGCCGAAGAAGCCAGACTCCTCGTGAGCGCGCCCGCTCCAAGAGCCGTGCCCCCACTACCAACCGTCTGGAGGATGGTGTTCAGAATGAGAGCACTCGTTCCAAGGCTGAGCGCATCGCCAAGCTCAACCAGAAGCGCATGAACCGCATGGCTCGCCAGGGTGAAGCCGATAGGCACATGACTGCCTCATTGACCAAGCATCTCGTAAGTTTACTCAGCTCTGTCAAGAATATGAAGGCAAATTCGACTAACTCATCATCCTCCAGGTCGCCGGAAAGCGTGGTATGGGCAAGACGCAACGCCGATAATCAACGTTATGAGTTAGGAAAAGCAACATTTGTTTTTTATTTACCCCTGACCAAACCAAGGGACGGTTTAGCCTTGTGCGTGTCGGGTCGAAGGTGCACATTGGAGTTATGGGCGCAATAAGCATGGAATTGTTCTATTCGGGAGTGGGAAAAATGTTCTCGAGGGTGGATGTTCATAGCTTGCTCCCACCTGGAAGCGCTTTTCTTAGAGAGATTTTCTATATATCATGACCATAAGATATCCAACTTCCAAGCAATGTCAAAAAAAAAGTGTGTGTGTTTCATACGTGAGCCGGTATCCATCAAATTTCTCTAGGATCGGTTTCTCGGTGAAAATACGTGAGGTCAGTCTGAGTATTTTTGAAGCTCAAAGATCAATTCCTAATATCGGCTCAAAGTTGGCTGAAAAGCAGATTCATGTATACAACGTTTAGGGCAACACGCAGTGCAGCATGTCATGCCAATGCAAAGCAATGTCTATATCCAAGGGCATCAATATATGTATGTCAAAAAAAGGTATATTTCGTCAGTATGCTTATAGCATAACATTTACAGAGTAGCGCCTTTGCCCGTCTGCATCAAATTGTTTTGCCGTATAACGCTAAGGTAAAGGAGGCTGTCGTTTCTTCAAACAAGAAAAGGAGGAACTACAAGCTCCTTATCCGGGTACACTATCAAACGTTTCCATGGAAGACTATCGGACACTTATTGCTCATCGGCGACCTGAACGTCATCTCGGAGACCCTCGAGCACAAGCTCCTCGCCAGCGCAGCGGCGGTAGATATCCTTGACGTCATCGGTGGTGGTCTCGAAGTGGCTGGTGGCGTCGTAGCTCTTGGAGATGAAGATGTTATCGCTGCTGCCGTCGGAGGTAGGCTCAGAAATGGGGATAGGGGGGCCCTAGGTGAAGGAGTCAGCGAGTCTCGACGTAATCACGAGTTGAAGCAAGGCCGCCATACCATAAATTGCTCCTCAATCTTTCCGAGACGGAGCAGACCGGGCTGGAGCTCGAGGTGGTGGTTGGATGTGGTCTCGGCAATGGTCGACACAATGGCGATCCAGTAGCCCTTGGGGCAGACGTTGTGGGCGGAGGAAACGGTAGCAATGTAGATATCTAGAACATATCAGGACCTGCACAAAGAGTGAAGCTAGTTCAGTTTAGTCATCTTACCGTTCTTGCGACCAACCTGAGATTGGGGAATGATGAGCTGGGCAGAGTCGCTGTCATTGGTACCGGCGAGTGGGTGGTTCAGGATGCAGATGGCACGGAGGACGTGGCCGACAACCTTGGTCTTTCCAGGGAAGTAGGAAGGGTCACCAAGAATAATCTTGGCCTTGGTCTCAAACTTCAACTCGTCGTCGCCGTTCTTCATGGTGGCCTTGATACCAGCAGCCTTGTCGCCATCGTACAGGATCTCCTCAATGTGGGTGTGGAGCATGTAAGTGCCACCGTAAATGGCGGAAAGTCGGGCAAAACCTTGGGGAAGCTCGCCGAGGCCGTAGAGGGGGTAGATGTAGGGGGACTTGCCGTACCGGGCGACCGAGTTTCCGTAGAGACGGATGCGCTCAATAGCCTCGGGTGCTTGGCCCTGAGCGCTGATATGGTCGTCGGTGAGGTACAGGGCCATAGCATGGCCAATAAAGTCGCGGGTGGTGGCCTCAAGACCGAACTTGTCATAGACATCCTTCAGGGAGCAGGTGTTGAAGTCGAGACCTATAAATAAGGAACGTGGAACGTTAGCTCAAGTCTTGGAAACCAACGCTTTCGAATTCCTTTTGTTGTATGCGCATTCTGGGGATCACGAACCCTTGTGGGTGGCGGGGTCCTTTTGGTCAAAGCCACCAACCCACTCAATGAAGGACTTCATGCGTCGTTTCTCAAAGATGCCCATGAGGGGAGACTTGAGAGCCTCGCCAGCATCGGACGGGACCTTGGCAACGGTGGCCTTAGGACCGGAACCCTGCTGGACATAGCTGCCAGCGACCTGCTTGAATTCGAGATATCGGGTGACATCAGTAGAGACGAGGATCTTGGTAAGCTCGCCAGAGGACATGAGGAACTTGGGAACAAGGTCAATGTTCCAGTCGTTCAGGCGTCCGTACTTCTTCCAGGGCTCCTCGCCGGCGGCGAAGTTGCCATACTTCTTGAAGAGCTATTATTTCGAGGGATCTGTTAGAGACGTCGATTCAAAGCGGGGTGGGTTCGAGTCATGGAGTAAAGGAGGGGATCGTTGCCATACCGCCTCGAGGTTCACGGAAGCGGCCTCACTAGCATGTGTTAGTCCCAGATACGTGCAGAGGAGAAAGAGGTCGTGTCCTGCTCACCCGCCATAGTGATCGTTGCGATCAATGTGAAGGACCTTCTTGCCCTTGACACTCAAAACACTGCAAGGATGAAAAAACATCAGCCAGGTTCACATGGTAACGTCACCGACATCAGCGCCAGCATGCGCAAATGGCGGGGCATGGCAGCGTCATGCCGTAGAACAAGACAAGCTGGAGTCTCGCATACCCAGACAGAATACACTCGGTCAAGCCTATCCCTTGTTAGCAGACGAACAGTAGCTCCCTTGGACTTTGTCTTTCTTTTTTTCTTTTTTTGCAGCTGCTCTGCTGGGCCCCACGCAAGCAAAAGCTCTGGATGCGGGGGTCGTGCAAAGGGAATCATGGGTGGGAAAGTCAATAGAGAGGAGGGGGAGACATACCAGTGCCCAGCACGATGACGTCGTATTCCTTTGCAATCTCATCCATGGTTGCTGGAGTTGTTTCGGTGGGAAGAGGAGGATGACGAGGAGTAGTTGCAGCAGAGACGGAGGGAGAATGTGGTGAGGGAGGGTGGTCAAGGTTGTTTATGTTGGGAGAGGAGGGGGATGGAATATGGATTGGGGGAGAGAGGCGGTATGGGTTAACTATGGGTATGGGTATGGTTATGGGTATGGTTCAAGCGGCGGCGGCGGGGTTAAAACTCGCTGGACGGGCTACGGGCTACAGGCTACAGGCTACCGACTGCACTCTTTCACCTCCCGTCGCTCCTTTCGCTCGCTCAGTGGGGACACCGACATTGACCGTCTGATGCTACGCCTGCGGAATACAAGGCCTGGAGATTGATCTGATCTTATTTTGCCAGCCTCATCATCTCCCTGGGACTACCTGTCGTTTATCGTAATAACAGCATCACATATGTGTAACTTTACGCATTGCTGAGCCTTGCATTAAAAGGTTCATTCAGGTAGGTAGTCTTAAACGTGTCACAGCCTTCCCCAAACATCATCTTGTATCATGCGAGGTCCCGCATGCTCAACCATCAAAGGAATTACCCTTATGCATCCAGGAACCCCCGACAACTTGACCTCCTGAACCCCTGACACCCCAAATGCCCAAACTATCGGTCCCATAGCTCACCGGTCAGTCGATGGTGGTAATTACACCAATTACCATTATCCACTTGACGAGGCTGAAAAGGAGAAATTACACGCACCGCGTCTACCCTACACCTCATCCGGGAATCCTTAAATCCCCTCACGCACCAAGAAAATCTAAATAGATCATGACACGTCGAGGGGGTTGCTACGGAGCATGGGAGTCTCATATATCATACCGAAGCCTTGCTCATACTCATACATAAACGCACGCATACCTTGAGGTGCTTAGCTGTTTTACATGTTCCAGATGTACATGGCCATATACCCCCCAACATAACATGACAACCGATTTTCATAGTATGGTTCATCAGTCATCCGTCACGCGACCGTACTCGGTGTCGCTGCTGAGCTTTCCTCAACGGGTAGCCTCCTTTTCCGTCTTCGAGGCTTGCGTCTCTGTCGTGACCGGCTCCGTGGGCTGAGTCTCGCTCGTGGCGGGGTCGGAGGGTTGGGACTCGATCTCTGCCACTGCATTCTCCCCATCGCTCTCCGCATCTTCCATGTAGGTGGAAGGGTTGTAGACTTCTCCCTCGCCTCCCTCCAAGTTGATCTCTGGATCCGACATGGCAACGTCGACGGCATCCGTCCAGGTGTACATTCGCTCCGTCAAGGCATGCTTAATCGCTCGCTGGGTTTTCTTAACCTGTCATGGCCACACGTCAGTAAATTGTTCCTGAATATCCCATATTCATGTATTCCACGCACCTCATCCTCGCGAGTATCAATCTCCCGCTCACCGAATCCAATCTTGGAGCGATTGAGCTCCGCCCGTGAAGTCGCAAGCATGTTCCTCTCCTTGACGCAAACCCACCATAGCGAGTGCAGATCCTCCCACGACTTCTTTCGAAGCTCCTCGACCGTCCATGCCCTTCCGTACTCCTCCGTCTCCTTGGGCGTCAGGAGCGCCTTGTCCGGGGCGGGGAAGAAGCCCCAAAGACCGTGGTCCTCGTCCGTTTTCACCTTGGGCTTGAAGTCGCGGGGCTTGGGCAATGGGATATCCGACATGGACAAGTGCTCGCGGGGGCCGGAGCCGTACAGGCTACTCACGCCGCGAGACTTGTTGTTGTCCTTGGTCTTGCGCTTGCATTGGGGCGCTGTCGTCGAGAATTGAGATGTGACTCGAAGGCTTGTTGGAGCGGCTTGGGAGGCCAGCGACGGCCTTAAAGAAGAACAGGCCGTCAGGAGTCGGCCTTTAGAGGACCGCAAAGCATTATGACCTGCCATTGGCACAGAATTGGTCGTTCGTCTAGATTAAACGGTGCGATACGGCACCTATCACCACTACATGCATGCACTCTGCCTACCAAAAATTTGGTCGCTTTCCCCATTTGCTGACTCATCAGCGTGAGTATAGTCACGTGGTCACCCTTACTCAGGCAAAGTCGAGCTCAAGGTGTGGCTATCCACACAACCAATTGAATCTTCCCCCCAAAACGCAGCCCACCGAGAGCCTCACCGACCTACCCTGAATGGATCCATCCTCTTTGACGGACCACATCTCCATCTCCCTCCTCATGGGGAGTGGAACCCAGATCTTGGAGCCTCTCGATGGAGGCGCACTTGCAGCACGGATGGCTGTCCTGGGTGTACAAAGTACCCGACCTTGGGGCCAGGCGGGATGCGGGGACCTGACTCCATCCAAGAAGGAGGGAAAAAAAAAAGGTCCCATCCCCCATCAACAAATCGCCAAACTTCTAGAAGTCCAGAAAATAAGATCCAGGGTCCCTATTTTCTCCAGGTTCCTGACTAGAAGGCCTCAGCAGCGGGGGCCACAAACAACCCCAGAGGAGAACGGGGAGGGAGGAGGGGAAGAGGAAATGGAGCACAATGAGCCAAAAGGAGCCCATCCAGAAATAAAAATAAAGAGGACTCGAGAACGGGATGGGCAAATCTTGACTCCATCGCGGAAACTCCACGTTTTTCTTCTGGGCCGCGACGATGACTTGCATTTCACTCATAGATCCATCTGTGGAAACGTCCAGGAGGCTGAACATGTTATGGGGGGTTGAAACGACTTCACCTTCAATAGTTGGTTCACATAAGAGAGAGACGGTCGACAGCATACGCAACGCCAAAACCATCAAAACACCATGATGAGACACATGCCGGACTATCGGTGTCAATGGAGAACCCGGACGGACGCGATGGCGAATCTATTCCGTGAAGCGCGATGCACTCTGCACCAAGGCCTGATTAGAAATAACCATGCCAGATGATAGAATAATCATGCGCCGCACGCGCACGCCTCCCGGGTAGGACTGTCGTAATAATGGGCGCACCCATTGTGGTTGGATTTTGCCATCAGTCTTTGGTATGGATGGCATCGTATCCCGTCAAAAGAGACGTGTGAACTGCAACCTCCGCCTGTTTCACGCTGTCACATCACACGTGTACGCACATGCGTCAGGCTCGCGCCCAAGGGAATGAACAAAAGAACTCATCTCGCTCAAGGATCATCAGGTCAGGCCAACCTGGGCCCCTCGGCCTGTTTCTCACTTCCCTCCAACAGCTTTCCCGAAATGTCAGGCAGATGCTTGAATTCCCTGGAAAAGGTTGGGAGGAACTCGGCATGATACGAAGTAACGTGCACAGAGCCCTGCCATGATCCTAGCAGTGGCTAGCACCACCAACCGCCAGCATTTGCCAGCATTTGCCAGCATTGGCCAACACCTCCAGCAGTGCACAGTATCCAGCACAGTACAACCTACAATCGGCGTAGGATACCGATCCATGCGTCCTCAATGCTACTCGGCCAAGCTCACTCGACAAGGGCGATGTCACCCATCGCGTCTCGGCAGCGTGGGGGGCACACGCCTCCAGACTCCCTGTCTTCTCTTTTGCCGCTCCCCAGGGAACCTCTGAATTGGTCCCCCCCTGCAGGTGCAAATAGTTCGGGGTGTGATAGCATCCATGTCCATCCAAATAACGCGCATCTCGTCGGGCAAAACAAGGGTTGCTGGCACATTGCACGTAGTAGTGCTCTTTTCTCACTCACTCAATCAAATGCAAGAGACATTAGCCAAATGTCGGTCACAATACGGCGGCTTGTCCCGCGTGCATTTGAGCCGACATCGCATCGTCATATCAACGACTCACATTTTGGGAGTCTGGATCATCGGTAGTCAAGGCATGAACATATGTAGGGGGCCAGGTTATTGTGCTTGACCCAAACCCACTGGACCCAGGCGCGAGACATTGCTGCCACTTCGAGTCAAGTGAGACGGGAACATCTCGCACCAAAGGTAGGGAGGGAGATCTGGGCCAGCAAAGGCCAAACAAAAGCAAACGAATCAAGTCAGACACAGGCGCGCACATACACGCCCCGAGACAATTATTACGAAGACGCCCAGGAATGGAACCTCGTAAACCAACGGACGAAGGGAAGCCTGCCTGTCTTTCCTTCTCCTTTCCGCCTTTTCAGTTGCGGCGTTCTATGCCAATAGTTTGTAGCTCTTGGTGGTGTTGGGTGAAGCCAGAGGCTTGTGGCAATGATCGCTAGTGCCGAAGTGTCATTTCTCCAGAGCGCTGAATTGTGACCACAGTACGAATACCAATGGATGGTACAAAAAATTCCGACTGTGAATGTACTCACCTCCATCACCGGGAAAGGCGCGACGTGTTGAGAATGGTAAATCCGGCAGGTTATCCCGCCGTATCCCACATTACCACCCGTGGACTCCAGGTTCTCAGGGTCTGCTGCGCTGGGAGCCAAAAGAGAGAGATGGTCGAACAAGAGATGGCGGATGGCAGATGGACGATGATGAATGGCCGAACATGCAACAGTCGAGCGTCATGGGTGGTGCGAGGTTGGTCGTCATTATCACCAGGCGTCACATTTCCTCTCCGGCTGAAGTTTCCTCCCTCAGTAGTAGGGAGCGCATCGCAGCCGACAAGTCACCACGTGGTACATTCGAGTCTGTCATCAAAGGACCTGGATGATGGTGGGGACAGCGTGGTGAAACGGACGCCGCCATCACCTAAATCCGCCTTTGCAGTATCCGGCAAGGTTCCGCTCCGGAGCAGGGAGCAAGTATCTACTTCGGACAAACACGACGAGACCAAGGTGGCAGAGTCGCAGGCAGACTGTTCGTTGACGTACATGAAGGTGGTTGGCAGTCGACCCTGCTTTGGACTGGGAGGCTTGGAGTGCCATCGTAATAAGGATTACCCCATTAGCTCGGAGTGTTCGGACAAGGTGGACAGCCTCTTGTCTTGGCCAAAACGGGGTGGGAGCCGTCAAGGCCGTGCACTTTTGGATACATCGTAGATTCCGCCCCCCCTCCTTGCCTGCGACTTGTCGCGAGGTGCGTTTGGTGCGTTTGCAGACTTTAGATCAATTCATTAGGTCAATCTGTTCTGGTAGATTTGATGGCTCGTCGCTAAACCGTAAATGTCGGCAAAATGACGTGCCATCGATGCAGGCTTCGACCGACACCGGTATCAACGAGGATGAAAGCTCCGAGGCTAATGAATATGACTCGCGCAGGCACCGACCTGCAAGCGATGAGCAGATTTGTGACCTGGTGTGTACGGTAAGCTCGACTCTCGGAAGCCTGCGAAACAGCATGTGGCACGTCAGTAGGATATCCAAAGCATTTGCGGATGAGAACAGCCAAGAACGGTGGTCGTAGGTGGAACCGTGAGGTGAAGCTATCACCACCACCACCCTCACCACCATCACCACCATCGTTTCCTTCTCCTCCTCTCCCATCGTACAATCTCCCGCGTTTGAACAGTGGCTCCCCTACGGACGGGGCTTGAAGGGAAGCGGGAGGGACCCAGCAGAGCTTGGAGCCTCAACCAGCTTCGTCCGGCACCATCTAACGGCAGTTTTCTTTTATTTCCACTCTCCACCTGGCCCGCTTCTCCAACGATTGCCGGACAAGGTCCTCTTTTTTCTCTCCTTCGTGCCCATGGTGGTTGGGTGGGTGGCTGCCCGTCGACGTTTGTGGTGTGGACGATTGCATCGGAATCCACACCTACACAAACTCCGGACTTGGATGTCGGCCTGTCAATTTTTTTTATCCAACTCAGCTTGATGTCGTTTTTCACACGAACAAATCATGGCTGCTCAGACACACAAGAGCGTGGTGCAGGACTCTGGTCCGCGAGACACACTCGTAACACTTGACCGCCACCAACTAGCATCCCTCGTAATCCCGAAATCCCTGCCGTTGTCGTCAGCCACTGAATACTATCGGAATTCCTGATAGAGCAGTTCCGGCCGGGGGCAGGGATCTGCCAAGGAGAGATATCTTGCCCTTCGTGCATGCATCAGGTGATGGACGCGAGCATCATCCTTTCAAAAGTCTCAAAAGGTACCAAGTACGAAGTACAAGGAGGTACTTAGGCACTTACCGACCTACCTGACCTGAGACCAGTTGAGCAATGACTTACAATGCTGAAGTTGCCGGCGGCATTCGCTTAGCCGCCAGTCCTGGCCACCGCTGCTGGTCCCGGCCACAATTCCCATTTCGTCCATACCAACCTGACGATTCCATTTGTCAGCGCACTTGACCTCCTTGCCTTGAATCTGACAGGTCTCGTGCATACTCCCGCACTCTGTACGGGGTACTGTACGGTCCATGTATGTACAAGTACCTGCACTACCGTGAGCAGCACGTCGTTCTCACCCTCTGATTGATTGACTCGTGCCTGCGATCGCGGCTAAAATCAGCACAGTCGTTTTGGGCGGCGCACCAGGCAAACAGAATGTCAAGACGAGACGGGGTGAACCGAGTGTTGTAAAAGGGGACGGAAGGCGGTATTTCGAGTCGGTGAAGTCTCGGCAAAAGGTCGCGAGAAGTAAGGGATGGCTCATCAACTCAGGCC
>JALNIO010001779.1:0-13446 GCA_023509875.1 Rugonectria rugulosa | reverse complement strand
AAAAAAAAAGTTGTGTGGATTTGAATTAATGAATTAGATTATCGTTGCCATTTCAGCCGTGGGTATCGTGAATAAACTCCTGCATAAACATCCATCTGTGTGGGAAATCAACCGAGTCTCTCCTCTTGCAGCTCGACAACGCCCTTCTCGCTCAACTCTGGCAGGAGCCTAACCAGAATGAGCTCAAGTACACTGTACATGAGGTGCTTGTTGCAGTACTCGTCGTCCAGAACCAGGAGCAAGTGCTCCAGCTCGTCAACGAGCGCTTCCTGCTCATCGTCGACGCCGTCACCACTGCTCTTGGCCGGGCGCCACAGGCGGCCGCCAAAGTAGAGTCTGCCCACTCCGCTCGGTAGGAGGGACCAAAGAGCGTTAGCGGCCCTGCGACGAAGGGCCTGCAGCTCGACATCGGAGGCTGGAGGAAACAAGGTGGGTTGGCCGGGGGCGTTGTTGGGAAAGAGGACGCCTCGGAGGGTACGAAGGAGGGGTGGGAGGTGATCAGGAGACAGGAGAGACTGAATATGGAAAGATAGGAGCCTGCCGAGGAGTTAGCAAATGGGCAAAGAGAGGTTTGCGACTGGCTATGAGCTGTGGGAGAAGAGGAAACTATGCAGTTGCAAGGGAGTGTATGCGTGAATGTATGCACGTATGTAGCGTGTGGTAATGTGTATGCTTTCGTGTGTTCAAGGGGGGTGTCAACACGAGGCTGTCGACCGTTTCATTGGGCATCAGTCAGCGGGCGGGCTGAAGTTGCCCAAGGACAAAAAGACCAAGGGGTGGGATAACGTCGTATCGGCAGATCTGCAGCACCAGGTCCTGAGACGAGAGAGAAGCAGTCGATCCAGAAGAGGAGAGGAACACTGCCCACAGGGGTGTCCAGAGGGTGCGACGCTGGGTGCGGGGAAGTCCAAAGAAACGTCCGCCTCTTGCAGGACTCCGAGATTACACGGCAGCCGATGTGCATGTACTCCGTCCTCTGCCAGCGGCTGACAAGGTGGTGTGGGATGCTGTAACAATGTTGCCGCCAGTCGGCCCCCAAGTTGGTGCAGCAAGTCTCAGGAATGCATGCAACCGGAGTACGCAGCATAGACGCATATTGACAAGGGGGATCACTGCCGCCGTTGGCCCGCAAGACTGACGCCCCCTACGTCTTTCTCTTCTCTGGTACGGTGCGTCGCAACGCACGCCGCACGCCCAACGACAGTCATGGCGGGGATCGAATGAGCGGAAAACATGCCATCGTTGTGCCGCTCGTCCAAGGGACATGCCTGGCTTGGTTCTGCAGTGGCATGGGGTGATGCGGAGGCTATAGGACAATCTCTTGACGTCGTTTCCAAGCCGTGGAGGGCGTCGAGAGGGCGTCGAGCCGGTGTCAGAAGCATGTGGTCCCGTCTTGGGTAGTTAGCATTCCGGTTAAGTCCGGGCGCGTAACCTCGACTTCCTGCTGGACGGCGTCTCTTAAGTTGGTGCACCCTTCGATCAATCGGAGGCCAGCAAAGGGTTTGAGCACTTCCATTGGTCAGAGCATCCTTGAGCCTGGACCCATCAAGAGTCCGGCGAGATGCTTCGAGTTCGGATCGAGACGTGACCAAGCCGGCACCATTCTGTCCATGATCCATCACAGAAAGAGGGCATTCGTGAAGGGGGTCCTTGGGCACGAGACCGAAGGCGAGATGCGCTACGAGCCGTTATGGAAACTAGGCGGCCCGAATCCTAGTGGTGGCTCCGGCCACAACCCGACTCAGAGAGCTCACTGGAGCAATGCATGATCCAGTGACTCGTCTGGTATGCGAGGTGATAATGATTGAAAGCAGGTGCGCGGCGTGAAGGGAGGGGAGAACCAAATGAACATGCTTATCTTACCTGTCGACAGGGCCGTCGAAACCAGCTATTCGTCCAGGGCCAAACACCGATGCGAGCTGTAACAATGACAGGAAGCCATGGAGCCAGGGCATTCGTAAGCTGACTTCTGTCAGGTTCCCCAGACAAGTCCATATTCGAAAAGAGAGGATGGGAACCTTGACGAAACCAGAAGGTCCAGGTACTGATTGGGACGTGCTGGCCCGGTCCTGACCTGTCACATCTCCCTTTTCGTCGAGGGGGGTGGTTCTAGGAGGCAACGACGACGCCATTGTCAGGGTCGCGGTGATGAATCGAATGAATCCGATGAGGAGCATGCCGAGCTGAATGAGACCAATGAATACGCCCCGTACAGACCATCCACGGGCGATGGTCGCCGTCGACTTTGTCTCCGAGGGCTGCCTACTAGTTTGAGTAGCGTATGGGGGTCCGTCACGCTTCTGTCGTTTCTCATGTAGGACCCTGGCTGTGATGCAAATTGCCTCGTACAGGAGCCATGGCTGCGAGGCCTTATTGGCTATCACATTACCAATGATAAGCTCGGAAAGAATCTGCTCGACGAGAGTGGTGAGACATGGATTCTCTAGATCCTCAGTGGGCAGAAGGATCGCTAGGACGCCCTGAACGAGCAGCTGACGATAGAGTGTCTCGTTCTCACGCTGATCAGAGGTGGCGATGGGGTCATCCGGTCGAGGCACCGGCGAGAGATGAGGGAGTGGACACAAGGCATGATAGACCTCTCGTGGATCAGCATCAACAGGCGGCCGCGAGATGGCATCATGGGCAATGCGGTAGGCTAGGGATAATCAGATGACATACTATGCGTAAGCTATTCATGGAGTCACACTCACCCGTAATGTGTTTATCCAACAAGTCAGGTATCTCGTCTAGCAGTAGACTCTCCAAGTCAATCTTCCTAAACCTCTGCTCCAGTGCTCGTGAGCAGTGAGCGATGATGTGGACAATCTCAGCCACAAAGTTCTCATCTGTCGTGATCTTGCCATACCAACTTTGTACAAACTCTCTCAAGATAATGGCTAGATAGGCGTAAAGCTGAAGGTCCATATCATTACGGCTAGTCAAGGGCGGGAGAAGCTCCTCGATGGGCGTCTGGGCATCTCGTCCCTTGTCGCCCAACTGTTGTGTGCATAGCGTACGGCGGATGAGGAGAGAGGTGGCTCTGTCCGAGAGGGGATCGGTGGTTGGCGGACGAGCAGGCCGACGGGTAGCAGGAGGAGGAGGTCGTGGCGCATCGGGGCCGGGAGAGGCCGTCTTTGAACGTGGGACCGATGCCCGAGTGGGAGCGGGAGCGGGAGCGGCGATGAGGTCGGGCATGGCCGGAGCGGTATCTGGACTATATTTCCATGGCCCAGTGGATTGATGTGGAAGTAGATGGTGTAGCTGGTTGGGTCAGTGAAAAGCACAGAATGCGATGGAACTTGACAGGCGAAAATGATGGAAAAGTAAGAGTTGAGGTTGATAATGAGTCGCAGGCCAAAAGCTGCAAGTGCAAGCCGTTGTGTCTTGCTCCTGCTTCCTTGTTGATCGGTGTTCGGGCGCGGGCTGACCCGCCTGAACCGTGCGTTGCAGACCTCGTCACCTCCTTCCCCACACGTGCATTGGTGCATTAGCTTAAGCCGGGACTCTCAACATCTGAGGAAATGTCTACATCTATGCATCAGCACAGGTATCTTGTATCCCAGAGAGCCGTGATGGGAGCATTTAAAGGGGAAAGACAACTCAGGAGATGAATCATTCTTTTATTGCTACAGAATCGAGGCGAAACCAACCTCACAGCCCCGACACCCATAATACAATGGTTTCGGTACAGTATAGTCACAGCAATTGCTCTTCATCAAGATACTCCGTCGCTTTCATACATCGTTTAATTGTCTCTCGTCGTCGTCTCATACCTGGTTGCATGCTGTCAGCACTCACTCATCAATGTATAAGGGTTACAAAAGACTATACCTCTTGCCGCGGAATGCCCATACACCCCAGTTACCACAGCTTATGTCTTGGGGGTCCATATCGTTCAGGTCCCATCGAAGACTCCTAAACGTATTTTCGCCAGGCTGCAAAAGAATGTCGAACTCTCCCTTGGATTTGTTCTTGACCCATTCGACGTCACGCTCCATATCGAACTGGGTGTATCCCGTGCTGATAATAGGTACCTTGGTCTCTAGCAACATTGGTAGGGTCTGCTCCCATTCATGACTGCTCGCGGGATGCCCCAGACCAGGGTGAAACAAAACAAAGCAGTCGAAGTAGGGATCGTATGGCGCAAAATGTCCCGTCTGGTGGATAGTATGGTAATAATCCACGATTGTGCTGATTTTCATCTTATACCAGACTCGGTCTTCTACAATGGCTCCAAATGGATTTCCGGGAGTTCGCTCAGGTAGAGGAAACTCATCATCTCGGTTGGCCATGCTTTCAGGGCCGATGAAGATGAGATGCAGGCGAGACTCGGGGAACATGTGAGCCAGCTGAACCCAGGCAGGTCGTGGCAACGAGGACTCGGCACGGGCACCAAGAATAAACAATCTCACAGGGGGCGCCTCAGGCTTAAGCTGATTCACGCCGTATCCCAAACCCGACCTAGGCGGATGTAGGTTATATCGAAGTGCTATAAGTTCAAGTCAGTGTGTGGCTAGGAATCTTGCAACGTTACCAAGTACTTACCACTGAAACTCTTCAAGCCCTCCACAGTCAAGCGACCACCATCTTTATAAGTATAAGGGCTCAATTCGTGTAGTACACTGCCAATTGTTACTGGGTATGTCAGGAGACGGGTGATTTGTCGCATTGATCGGTCCGAGTTGACAGCATCAAATTCTCTCGTGTACATGAAGGTATCCCAGTTCGTCATGTTAATCGCGGCTTCAACCATCTGAAGATCAGGGAGGTTTCCCTCGTGAAAAATACGACCCGATCGGAGATCATGGTCGTCCTCGTTGATTTGTCGGAGGGAGTCGCAAATCTCCAGGTGCTTCTCATAATCGTCCATCCAATGTTCTTCGCAACAGTATACAGGAAGTCCACAGTCGGGGCATTCAAAGTTGACGTGCGCAGGAGCCTCTGTTCCGGTAGGCGCATCAGGGTCATCGGGCTTCGGAGCAACAGTTGGCAGTTTCGTTGGTTGGTGATTAGGATGAGGGCAGTAGGCATGCTGTCTCATGAAGGCGGCTCGACGCCGAAATTCGGGAACAGGAGACTTGGAAAAGGGGTGGAATAAGTTTTCCGGATCCAATTTGACTGACGTTTCAGGCGCTTTTGCTGCGACAGCTTCTGACTTGAGGGTTCCAGTAGTTGAGAAGTCTCTTGCTGCGGGTGTTGTGCGCTTGTGCTGCGTGGGTGTAGTCGAATGGAAACTTCGGAGAGAATGGGCTGACGTCCTTGTCCAAGGCTTCAGAGCGGCACCACTGGCCAATTGACGACGAACAGACGAGGAACACCTCCCGCAGAGGCTCGAAGCCGCACGGCGAAAAGACGGCTCCATTTTCACTGATTTGTTGTCGCAAACGATCCTCTGTCAAACCAACTCATTATCCTCAGCAGATGTTCGTGGTGGGATAATTCTGGAGCTCGGGCCACAGCGCAGTGCGCCGCAATATCGTTCCTCCGGCACGCGCCAAACTTTTGGCAAAGCTCTCACAGACCTTCGTCCCAGGCCTTTCTAGACATCAGTTTCGACGCGACTTCTACCGACACAATTAAGCTTGAAGCCGCGCGCAGGCTGACTGCGCCCAGCCGCGAGCATGGCTACCACATCAAACATGTTCCTCTACTCCTTGACGATCCAGCCCCCGACAAACGTCGTCCAAGCGGTGTTGGGCCAGTTCGCGGGCACCAAGGAGCAGCTCATCATCACCGCTGCTGGGTCTCAGTTGACTCTTCTGCGACCTGACCCCTCGCAAGGAAAGGTTATTACCGTCCTCTCTCATGATATATTCGGCATCATTCGGTCTCTTGCTGCATTTCGTCTGGCTGGAAGCAACAAGGGTAAGTCATCCCAACCATTGCCAAGAGGGTCGTATAGTGATGATCGAAAGCGACGCTACCGACGCGCGACACGCCGCGCTATCAACGCCTCAATTGACGACGAGATGCTGACTTTCCTTTCTAGACTACTTGATATTGGCCACTGACTCCGGTCGGATTACCATCATTGAATACCTCCCGGCCCAAAACCGCTTCCAGCGACTGCACCTGGAAACCTTTGGTAAATCCGGTGTGCGCCGAGTGATTCCGGGCGAATACCTTGCTTGCGATCCCAAGGGTCGAGCGTGTTTGATTGCCTCTACCGAAAAGAACAAGCTCGTGTACGTGTTGAACCGAAACGCGCAAGCCGAGTTGACCATCTCGTCTCCTCTTGAAGCTCACAAGCCGGGTGTTCTTGTGATTTCCATGGTCGCACTGGACGTGGGATATGCCAACCCAGTCTTTGCAGCTCTGGAAATTGACTACTCCGAGGTTGACCAAGATCCGACTGGTCAGGCTATGGAGGAGTTGGAGACTCAATTAGTTTACTACGAGCTTGACCTGGGTCTGAATCATGTCGTCCGCAGATGGTCAGACCCAGTAGATCCAACTGCCTCGATGTTATTCCAAGTCCCCGGTGGTAACGATGGTCCTAGTGGAGTCCTTGTTTGCGGAGAGGAAAATATCACGTACCGGCATTCAAATCAAGAGGCGTTCCGTGTGGCGATACCAAGAAGACGAGGTGCAACAGAAGATCCTTCACGAAAACGCACAATTGTGGCCGGGGTTATGCACAAGCTCAAGGGGAGCGCTGGTGCCTTCTTCTTCCTCTTACAAACTGAGGACGGTGACCTGTTCAAACTCACCATTGATATGGTAGAGGACGAAGATGGAAATGCCACAGGAGAAGTCAAGAGACTCAAGATCAAGTATTTCGATACTGTTCCTGTGGCTTCTAACTTGTGCATTCTCAAGAGTGGTTTCCTTTACGTGGCGAGTCAATTCGGCAACTACGCATTTTACCAATTTGAGAAGCTAGGGGATGACGATGATGAAACCGAGTTCTTGAGTGAAGATTTCCCAGCAGATCCCAGAGCATCATACGAACCCGTCTATTTTCACCCGCGGCCAACAGAAAATCTGGCGCTGGTTGAGAGCATCCCAGCTATGAATCCTCTTATCGACTGCAAGGTTGCCAACCTCACTGGCGAGGATGCCCCTCAGATTTATACCGCGTCAGGAAACGGTGCTCGAAGTACATTCAGAATGCTCAAGCACGGGTTAGAGGTGAACGAGATAGTGGCTTCGGAACTGCCCGGGATTCCTTCTGCGGTCTGGACATTGAAGCTAAACCGCAACGATCAATACGACGCGTACATCGTTCTCTCCTTCACCAACGGCACATTGGTTCTTAGCATTGGCGAGACTGTGGAGGAAGTGAGTGATTCTGGATTTCTCACCAGCGTTCCAACACTTGCTGCCCAACTCTTGGGCGATGACGGCTTGATCCAGGTACATCCGAAGGGCATCAGACACATTCGTAATGGTCATGTCAACGAATGGGCGGCTCCCCAGCATCGATCGATCGTAGCCGCTACTGCTAACGCTCATCAAGTGGCAATTGCCTTGAGCTCTGGCGAGATTGTCTATTTCGAAATGGACGGAGATGGTTCATTGGCCGAATACGACGAGAAGAAGGAAATGTTCGGCACGGTTACCTGCTTAAGCCTGGGTGATGTTCCGGAGGGACGACTCAGAAGCAGCTTCTTGGCTGTGGGCTGTGATGACTGCACAGTCCGCATTCTCAGCTTAGATCCTGACTCAACGCTGGAGAACAAATCAGTGCAAGCACTGACTGCCGCGCCAACCAGCTTGGCAATTATCGCCATGGAAGACTCTTCGTCTGGTGGCTCGACCCTGTACCTTCACATTGGCTTGCACTCAGGTGTCTATCTTCGGACAGTGTTGGATGAAGTCACTGGTGAGCTTACTGATACGCGTCAAAAGTTCCTTGGGCCCAAGGAAGTGAAGCTATTCCAGGTCACCGTGCAGGGAAGTACCTGTGTCCTTGCATTGAGCTCACGGCCCTGGCTTGGATATTCAGACCCTATAACGAAAGGATTTGTCGTCACACCCCTAAGTTACGTGGACCTTGAATGGGGTTGGAATTTTAGTAGCGAGCAATGTGAAGAGGGTGTGGTTGGCATACAAGGTCAATCTCTAAGGTACGTTCAACTACGTTTTCTTCCTGTTGTTGCTGTTCATGATGATAAAACGGGATCCTATGCCCAAGAGCTATGAGGTCTTTACGCATTTTTTCCAATTGTTCCTACTGAAACACAGTTTTCATCCTCAACGTTTTAGTTTCCATTGCTTGTCTTTCAAGTTGCTGACGAAGACATGAACAGGATCTTTAATATTGATCGGCTGGGAGAGACATTAATCCAAAAGGCCATCCCATTGACCTACACACCAAAGAAGCTCGTGAAGCATCCCGACCAGCCCCTTTTCTACACTATTGAATCCGACAACAACACGCTTCCTCCTGATCTGCGGGCTCAATTACTCGCTGATCCAAGTGTTGTCAACGGCGATTCGACGGTACTTCCCCCTGAAGAATTTGGCCATCCCAAAGGCAATCGCCGATGGGCATCATGTATCAACGTGATCGACCCTGTCTCAGAAGAGCCTCGCGTTCTGCAAACAGTTGATTTTGACAACAACGAGGCAGCGGTAAGCGCAGCAGTTGTGTCTTTTGCGAGCCAGGATAACGAAAACTTCCTTGTTGTTGGCACCGGGAAAGATATGGTTGTTAACCCCCGGAGCTTTTCAGAAGGCTACCTGCATATTTACCGTTTCCAAGAGGATGGTAGAGAACTTGAGTTCATTCACAAGACGAAGATTGAAGAACCACCCCTGGCCCTGCTACCATTCCAGGGCAAGGTTCTGGTCGCGGTTGGAAAGACACTGAGGATATATGATCTGGGTATGAGGCAAATGCTTCGAAAGGCTCAGGCCGAGGTGGCAGCCCAGCAGATCGTGTCCCTGAATACACAAGGCAATCGAATCATTGTGGGCGATGTTCAGCAGGGGATCACCTACGTCGCGTACAAGTCGGCTACCAACAAGCTGATCCCATTCGTGGACGATACGATTGCACGATGGACAACTTGCTCGACAATGGTCGACTACGAGTCTGTTGCTGGAGGTGATAAATTTGGCAACATGTTCATTGTACGCTGTCCCGAAAAGGCAAGCGAAGAGGCGGACGAAGAACAATCCGGACTTCACCTCATCAACGGACGTGACTATCTTCATGGCACTCCACACCGGCTGAACCTGATGTGCCATTTCTACACGCAGGATATCCCGACCACCATTACTAAAGCCAGTCTTGTGGTTGGAGGACAAGACGTCCTGCTGTGGAGTGGTGTCATGGGCACAATTGGCGTCTTCATCCCGTTCGTCAGTAGAGAGGACACCGACTTCTTCCAGAACCTCGAACAACATTTGAGGACGGAGGATCCGCCTCTCGCTGGACGAGATCATCTCATGTACCGTGGCTACTACGCTCCTGTCAAGGGCGTCATCGACGGTGACCTGTGCGAAAGATACAACTTGCTTCCCAACGACAAGAAGCAAATGATTGCCGGAGAGTTGGATCGCTCAGTTCGAGAGATTGAGAGGAAGATTTCAGTACGTCTTGGTTCCCAATCCTTCACTACCTGACCTGAGATGAACATGGCTAACACCAAACAGGACATTCGTACGCGATCAGCATTTTAATGGAAGAGTACACGTGTCTTTGTGAGTGATGAGTTAGAGCTACTGTACAAAAGACAAAAGCCATATGGGGTTGGGTCGTCGGCGTTCACGTTTCGGGTCAAGAAGTTCCCGGGTTGATTCAAGCACCCAGCAAAGGGATGCACGTGTGTGTATAACCCGCACGATTATATGAAGTAAAGATTCTAATATCCATCTCAAAGCATCCCAGTCGTGAGACTCTCGACATCATAGCCCCCTCCAGAAGGGGCCACGGTTCTTGTGTGCTTTTTTGATACTGCTGCCTTTGCCTCGTATATCTGGAGGATGTTCTGCCGCCCATCGTTCATCACCCATGTAAGCTTCCACGGCTTCAGCAAGATCGTAGCCAGATTGCTCCAGGTATAGTACCGCTTCGTCGTAGTCGGAAACCTTACAGGACGTCATGAAACGACGGATCTTTCCTTTTCGCAACTCCTCTTCCTCGCCCTCTACTGGTCGCGGCGAGAGGCTCACGCCACCTTTGTAGTACTCACCGGGTATCAGAATAGTCCGTCGTCCCACCAAAAGATGATCACTAGTGATGCTGTTTGCCTGTCTTAGGGCAGCAGCCGGTACACCGTAACGTAATGACAGAGACAGGATGCTATCATGACTGTGATCGAGAAAGTGGAGGGTATCTTCGGCAGCAACCTTGCAGTCCTCGGCCTGCAGCGCAGCCTTCTCGTCGTCTACAGCAATCTCCCTGGTTCTGGGACTCGGCGTGTAAGGCGGAGGCGTATCCGATAGTTCCGTCGTCCTGGAACTCGACGACGGCACTGATGTGTAAAGTGGCGGATCTCTTAGACGCTGCGGCAGAGGAGATGGTGTCGAGGATACTTGGCAGTAAGGGCAGTAATCAGCGAACCTTTTGTTATTCTGCGACGAGTTTGTCAGCGGCAGTTGCCCGCGAGGGCGAAGAGGAGCTTGTTGCTTGTGAACGGGGAACGCACATGGATGCATTTGCCACAGATTATCCTGGCGCAACACTCGAGGCGGCGATCCTGCGGGAGGAGAGCTTCTGCTTCCTTGTCGTAAGGGGGAGTTGACGAGAGAAGCGTCGCGCAAGTGCAACAAGACTCCATATTGAACGTGTGCTGACTCTGTAAAAGTTGTATCAATATGTTGAAGTGTTTGACATCGGGTTCCAGACTGTTAGTTATAAGGGTCTATGGCTGTAATGCATCATCGCTGCCGTGATTCCACCGATCTGGATTAGCGCCCGCCGGGAGAAGCACTTGTCGTGTGACAGTGACACCTGCAGCAGGGGAAGAGATCTATCTTTGACAATAGCGAGGTCTTCAACAGGAATCTTGGCAATATGGATAGAAATAGATTGCCTCTCATATGTATTTATATACCTACACGAGTTAGTTATCTTGCTCTGTGGTGAGTTTAGGGTGCATGAAGATCAGGTCCCATGTACAGTACCGAGTACATGGCAAGGCATCATGGCAAGGCATCCAGCCAAGGCCCACCTCTGTCCGTCAATGCTCGTCCAGGGCGCCATGCCATTAAGCCTTGTACTCACTACTCGGTCCCCAAACTTGGGCTCTCCATCCTCGACATTACATCCTCGTTCACCATTCGCCAGGCGACCAAGCTCTCGATTCTTCATCTTAGATACTACAATCCCCTCGATATTAGAGACGACTTCAAGATGAGCAAACCCTTAGCCTTCGGGCTCAATCTCACCAAAAAACCAGGCGCGTCCAAACCCGCCCCGCCAAAACGAAAACCAATGTTTGGAGGCGACGACGATGATTCCGACAACGAGCCTACCAGTAGAGGACCCAAGGCCGAGGAAATTGGAGAATTTGACGATTTTGGCTTCCCTTCAGCTCCTGCAGCGACCACTTCCAAGTCATCCAAGCCCAAGAATGGGCCCCTATCCCAGCCTCCGAAGCTCAAATCCAAGAACCAACCAAACTCCATGTTTGGTGACCTATCCAGTTCACTCACAGCGCGAAAGAATGCCGAGGCCGCAGCCGACGTAGATGCCAGCGTCTACGAGTACGACTCCGTCTATGATTCCATCAAGCCCCAGAAAAAAACCACCGAAGAGGACAAGGAGCGCAAGCCAAAGTACATGCGTAGCTTGTTACAGGCCGCTGAAGTGCGCAAACGCGACGCGCTCATCGCCGAGGAGAAGAAGATTGCCCGAGAACGAGAAGCCGAAGGCGATGAATACGAAGGAAAGGAAAAGTTTGTAACAGAGGCATATCGCAAACAACAGGAGGAAAACAAGCGACTTGAGGAAGAGGAGAAGCGAAGAGAAGAGGAGGAAGCCAAAAAGAACAAGGGCGGGGGCATGTCTGCCTTTTACAAGAAGTTACTGGACAAGGATGAACAACGACATGCCGATGCCGTGAAAGCAGCAGAAGAGACGGCAAAGAAGGGCCCTGTAGAGGACAAAACGGAGGAAGAGCAGGACAAGGAGAAATCCGAGGCAGAGATTGCCAAGGAGCTGAACGAAAAGGGCGCATCCATTGCAGTTAACGAGGATGGCCAGGTTGTCGACAAGAGACAGCTTCTTAGAGGAGGTCTCAATCTAGGCGCGAAGAAGGAACCGACACAGCGCGAGGCCGAACGACCAGCCGAGAAGTCGCGGAGAGAAGGCACGGGACAGCAATTTGGACGTAAACAGGCCATGCGAGAGCGGCAATCGCGCATGCTCGAGGATCAATTGGCTGAATCTCTAAAGAGGTCAAGAGAAAACGACGAGACCCAGCGCCAGGAAATCGAGCGCGCAAGCAAGAGTCGCAAGACAGAAGGCGAAATCTCAAGCGCAAAGGAGCGCTACCTCGCAAGAAAGCGCGCAGCAGAAGAGGAAAAGAAGAAGGCGGCAGCCTGAGGAAATCAAGACACATCAGAAGAAGGAAGATTTTTCTATTGTGTTTGGCCGTTTGAACATTATGCCTTCCCATTAAGATGGGCCCCGTCTATGTCGCTTCGTCTAGGTACGCCTCCAACTCATGCCCCGGCCGTAGATTGGTGAGTCGTTTTCTCCCGGCTAATATACATCAGCGTCCCGTCGTAGAACGCAAAAGCTCTCGTCATCACGCCGTACAGCGCCGTCATAATATGATACAATCCTCATGATCCATGCTGCACCACAAATAAGAGGGGTCGTCGTCGTCAAACTGCCCGGACCAAAGTCGCCGTCATATTCATGGAAGATCCTAGTGGCCATTGGCCTGCTCCTGTCGCAGCCGGGCAATGTAGGCCGAGTTGACTTGGTTCCAGGCGGCCATGTACTTCTCCATGCAAGAGGTCATGCAGGTCTGTTCGCCGCTCGAGAGGGAGGAGCCGGGCTTGGGCACGCACTTTTCGAAGCAAGTCTCCTGGAGGTTCTGGAGGGTTGAAATCGTGTCAGATAATCGTCTCAGGAGTTCCGTGGAACTTGTTTTGGAGCTTGGGGTTGCCAATCGCTGGGAAAGGTGCAGTTAGGAAAAGGTGCAGCACATACCTCGATGAGCACGCGGGCATTGGCCATGTTGGCCTCGGCCAAGACCTGCTTGATGACGGCCTGCTTGACAGCGGTGGAATCCATTTTATTGATCTGAGGAGAATGTGAAGAACCTCTTTTGTTTGGCTTCGGGAAAATGAATGCTTGACGCTTATCGAAATCTTGACTTCGGTGGATCTGCTTATCCGATGCCCGTTGATAATGACTAAGCTGTTTTTTGCCCACGCCAACTTGATCTTGCCTGCCAACCTGCTTGCCAACCTGCCTGCCCACCTAAGTAAGCCCTTTGCCTATAGGTTAGGTCCCTACCTCGGAAGACATACATACAACTA
>JALNIO010001766.1:2979-47118 GCA_023509875.1 Rugonectria rugulosa | reverse complement strand
GGGGGGGGGGAGAGGAGGGGCGTGGCCAAGGGGAGACTTTGACTGCAGGGCGAGCTGCAGCCGCACCTGTAGCCATTTGATGAGTTGGCATTCCCGCTGACACCTCGGTGACGATCAGGAAGCTTCTCGGCCTGGGGCAAAGGGGAAAAAAAGAAAGGAAAAATATACGGTGTATGCGCCCAAAAGCCCAAGTCCGTTCATGTGATTGACCCGGCCTGCGTGTCGTTGGAGGGGAAAAGAGAGGTTTCTTTTGTTTTTATTTGCCTCAGTGGGGGAATCGTTCTAGCGGATGAGAAAATAATCTCAAGACCGAGGCCGATAAGTGAGGCTAACATGTTCCGAGTGTTTGGGCATCCAGAGGATAACATGCAGCATGTCGTCGGATCTTTGTTGATGCCCAGGTGAAGATCATTTACTGGGGGTGCGAGCCCTTGTCAACTCTACCTACCTACCTATCTACAAGTACATAGTACGGAGTACTAACCGCTTCGTCGGTCCGTTGGGGATGCACAGTAACCTTGACCAACAAATCCTGCCCCAAGTACGGGCGTTCCGCATGCCCGCAATGGCATATCTCATGCGGTTGGTCGTCGGGAACAAGGGCACGAACAAGGACCTCTCTCTACGAAGCTGTGACCACATCACCAGGCGTAACCGAGACAGCAGGGACGGGTTAATACTGGATGTCAGTCAAGAAATCTCAATTCACATCTGCTAATAGCTGCCCACTTGTGCTCTGAATGTCCGAATTCCTCGTGAAGTCGTAATGTCTGTCACGCCCATTGCCCTGTTTCGCAAATTTGACCGTGCCTCACGCTCCTCCTCCTGCCTCCTCATTTCCAATTCTCCATCTCATCCGGAGTCCAAGCGTCCATTCGCATCAGGCTTCTCGCCAAGTCTCTCGCCTCACTTCTTACAAAGCCATTGGCTAAGCAACGTAGCTCGTAAGAACATCGTCAAGACACCTAGGTAGACCAAGTATCCCAAGGCAGAAGTGGAAGCAGGAAAAGCCCCAGCACCTCAAGCCAGAGAGCCCATGGGATCCCACAGAGGAAGGACGATGGGCTCATCCTGCAGCACATCCTTGACACTCTGGGGACACAAGCGGAGGTCAACCACTGCCTGATACACAAACTCATCCATCCATGCGTCACTCATGACGAACCACCCCTTATCTCCAGCGGTAGTACCCCAACTGTTCTGCACTCGCCATCGCACGGGTTTCCCTGTCTCCTCGTCAAGGTGCACAGCTGTCAGGACCATGGCGTGTGTCATCAAGCTCTCTCCAGTCATCAATCTCTGGGCCTTGGACATGCCGAGAAGGCTCGTGTTGAGGCCGAGATCGTAGTTGAACAGGTCCAGGTCCATGATTCCGGACTTGGAATCGCTAAACTTGCCCACGTCGCTGCCAAAGAAGATGGGAAGACCCAGCTTGAGCATCTTGATGCAGACCTGCTTGAGAGTGTCCATATCGACGTTGACGTAGCTGATCCCACGACCACCAACCACGTTTCCTAGTCTAGAGACTGTGAGAGGGGTAAAGTACTCGTGACGAGGATCGTTGACAAGAGAGATCATGTTGCTGATCGCGTTATAAGAAGCAAACCTGTAGTCCTTGCTGTAGGTGTTGGCGGCAAAGGCCTTGGGCGTAATCTTGAGCTGCTGAGCCTTGCCATCTTTGTCGTTGTACTGCCAGGTGAACTCCTCCTTGGGATTCGGGGGTGGTCCCAGAAGCAGAGTCATGATGAGAGAAATCTCACGCATCATC
Organism: Rugonectria rugulosa; assembly: GCA_023509875.1. Lineage (NCBI taxonomy): Eukaryota > Fungi > Ascomycota > Sordariomycetes > Hypocreales > Nectriaceae > Rugonectria > Rugonectria rugulosa. The sequence goes on along the minus strand of JALNIO010001766.1, from coordinate 45,350 downwards.
TTCTCTTTGGCCGATGAGATGGCGGCAGCTGTCACATTCTGTGAGTTGGCCAATGCCCGAAGCTTGAGTGCGAATTCTCGGAGCTTAGTCTTGATGACAGAGTTCAAGACGCTCGAGTTCATGGCGTTCCAGCTGTCAGGGTAGAGCGTCTGTGGCACAAGTCCATACTTCTCAACCAGGTTAAAGACCATGTCCCACTGGCCACCATCGGACACCAGGTCTCCCAGAAGTCTTTGGACAAGTCTTCCCTCGAGGTCTTTGTCGGCAGTATCGATGATCTGCTCCAGAAACCAATTGGATTTCTCAATCTTGTCCCAGTAGAACAGGTATGCCTGAGATAGCTCGAAGCTCTCCAGGTTGTAATGCTTCATGAGCGCAACTCGGAAGACATTGGTGGAAGCAAACAGCCAGCATCGGCCACTGGAGCGCTGGTTCGTAATGGGAGCACCCTCGAAGGGAATCTGGACATTAAAGATCTGCTGGTCCGCAATCTCCGTGGGGAGCGAAGTAAGAACTTGGCGAGGGTTCAAGCCACTCAGAGCCGTAAGGGCAAGTCTTGACGAGTTGTCAGTCCTTGGTGCTATCAAACATACAGACCAGGTACGGCTTACTTGTTCTTGGGATCCTTGAGGATGTCAGCCTGCCACGACTGGAGTACATGGACCGGCAACCCCTCCACATCGCGAATCAGCGGTCCGAGAGGCGTCTTTTCGGCATCGCTTGTAACTTCGATGTAGTCGTCATCTTGGACTTGAAGGCTACGCAGACGCTCTAGAACTGCCTTCTCATGGGTCGAGATCTCGCCCGCCTTAGATGGTTGCCCGCCCATTATGAATATGGTTGGAAGACAAGGTGACAGATATCTAGTGCCACTTGGTATTGTTGGACCCTTGAACAAGGTGCGGGGTAGAGTTAGAATGCGGCGTGCAGACAGCCAAAAGGTCAGACGATCACATACGTGATCAACAGGGTTTCAGAAAGAAAAACACAGAGACGGCGATAGATGGAAGGGAAAAGAAGAAGAAGAAGGACAAAGCAAGACGATGAAACCTAATATAACCCCAAGACCAGACGATAGGACACGTGCAGGCCTCTCATTCTTATCAATCGAGGAGCTTGATCCCGTGCTGCAATAGCTACAGCAAGTGCCTATCTCGGGCTAGTCTGCCGTGACACAAACCTCCATGATCGTCTCGGAGGAGTGGGACTGGCTGCTGGCAAGGTCTCGTGATGAACCGCGCAATCCGGGGTTGCAGTAAGACGAGGGAGGGGATGATTCGTCAATGTGAAGCTCGATGAGCAAACCACTTCTCTATGCATGCAATAGATAACAGCAAAGGCATTACGAACTGGGACAAAAGAGCTATGTTCAAGCAACATTCTGCGAGCTGAAGAAGCATTACTAGTCAAACTTGGGTTCTTATCTAAGGCCAATCCCTCCCCCATACTCAGGCAACTCAGGCTAGCAATCTGGGGTGAGTTGGGACAGCTCTTCTTACCAGATGAGGCTAGCGGGCAACAGGATAAGAACCTGGATGGTCACGGAAAGAACCTTGATGGTCAAGGTAGATAACGCAATGTGTAAGTGAGAATATGGAATCAATTGTCAAATTACTACAGTCCATGTACAGGAACTTCCCTTCTACGCAAAGACTCCATATTTCCGATTTCCAACAGTTTGTCCAATCTTATCCAACAGCTGACCGCTTTATACAAATCCCATGATACACAATTCACAGGCGCCAAAACAACCTGCCCTTCATATCGAGGAGCCAGGAGCGTTGTCGTGACTCATCGTGGGAGGACACATGCCGCGGCCCCTAAGAAATTGACACGCTTACAGGCGAGAGCCGTGGATGACCTTCATGTCAACAGCGAGCTCACGGCCACCGTCGTTGAGGACCAGGACACGGACACTGCCACGGCCAGACTCGAAAGCCTGGTTGAGGCGGGTGTAGAGGTTGGACTGGTCAATGACGGGGAGACCCTGCTTGACGTCACCGGTCTCGGTCATGGCGACGATGTAGCCCTCCTGCATGTCAAGGACACGGTACTGCTTGAAGACAGGGCCGAGCATGGTCTGGACAACAACGCTGGGGGCAGGGTTGGAGATGAAAGAGGACTCCTCGTGAAGCTGCTTGGTGAAGAGGTCGACACCAAGGTAGCGGTACTGGCCAGTGGCAGAGGAGGTAGAGATACGGATGACCTGGCAGGGGCGGCCCTGAAGCATCAGGAAGTCACCGAGGCGGATGTGGTGGCAGGGGATGGTAACAGTGTTGGGGAGGTAAGACTCGGCAGAGTCACCGGGACGGGGTCGAGGGCCCTCACCGAGAGCCTCAGCGTCGGGGCGAGCATGACCCTTGTCGGCCAGCTTGTAGAGTCCCTGGCGGAAGGAGTGGTAGTGGCCTGGGCCTTGAGTTAGAATTATTTATGATAGCTCTGCAGAAAGAAGGTGGGTTAAATGCTTACCGTCCTCGTCGTAGTAACCCATCTTGGTTGGGTTTTTGGGGCGGGAGATCTTAGTCTTCTCAACGGTCTCTTGCGAGATCTTCACGTCCTTCTGGTAGCGAGGACGAGAAACAGGAGTGTCGACGGTGAATTTGTCGACTTGGGTGGTACTCTTGAACTTGGGAGCAGAAGATCGTCCGTCAACGGTGAAGTTGTTGATTTCAGTCTTCTCAGTAGTCTTGTACTGGGGGCGAGATCGTCCGTCAACAGTAAAGTTGTTGATCTGGGTCTTCTCGGAGGTTTTGTACTGGGGGCGAGAGGATTCAACAGTGAAGTTGTTGATCTCAGTCTTCTTAGTCTCTTGGAACTTAGAAGGACGTCCTTCAACAGTGTAGTTGTTGACCTGGAAAGTTTCGGAGGTCTGGTACTGAGGACGGGGAGGAACGTCAACAGCAGAGGAGAAATGGGCGTGAGGGCGGATTCGCTCGCGGTATTGGCGCTCAGCGAGGTCGATGGGGGTGGAGTAGTAGGGATGACGCTTGGTGTCGATCTCTACGTGGGCGTGTTGAGAAGTGGTGTATTGAGAAGCAGGTTCGGGTCTGCAGCCTTTGGGTTAGCTGATGCTTCTGTATCTCGGCTGCGTCTCATATGGCAACGAAGAGCCCACCCCCTGAGGGGGTCCACTGTCCAGCCTCAGGCCAGCCTCAGACCAGAGACTAGGGCGCCAAGGGATAGTTGACCGGGGAGGGGAAAAGCAAATTTGGGGCTGGACTGGGTCGAGCTAGGGTAGGAAGGGGTGTGATGAGATGGCTGGGAAGACAAGACGAGAGGAGATGGGGGGGCTGACGCGCGCTTGCGTGGTGGGTGGCCGGCAAGCGGATCCAGAGATGGGGACCGCCGAATTGATTCAGAAAAGGGGGAGCCGAGGAGGTAACATTGTTGTTTGTTTTTGTTGTGGTTCACCCATTCTGCTGATCAATTGCGGTCGGGAGAAGCGAGAGGGGAGGAAAGGGGAACAGTGTAAGGGTGAATTGATGTGTTTGGGCTCGCGTAACCGCGTTGCAAGTTGAGCTGGCAATTTTCGACGAAAAGCCACTCGAACAAGAGAATAGGAAATATCAAACTTACCGACGGTCCTCACGGATGATTTCTTCGTGCTCGTATTGCTCGTACTGCTGCTGCTGGACACCGGGACGGCGGTAACGTTCTTCTTCACGCGTGATATGGACCTCTTCTTCACTGTATTGCTGCTCTTCGCGAGGAGGAACTACTTCAGCAGTGGCAGAGTAAGAAGAGTATTGACCTTCCCGTCCGGCTTTTTGCTTTTGGGATGTGATCTCAACCTCTTCCTGCACCTGGGTGGTGGTTGTAGTCTGAGTCTGGGATTGCTGGTCCCGATATGTCGATGGGAAGATGCTGAAAGGGACGGGGACGCGGGCCTCAAAGTCCAGATTGACGACTTTTGCAGACGCAAGAGAATCTTCTCATACAACCTTCCGACAGTGATCGAAAGGAAGACAAGAAGAATCCTCTGGCTCTTGTTCCTTGAAACAAAAGTCGAGAAGAATGAAAAGAATGAAGAGGGCAAACGGTGGCCTTCTTGATGTCTTTTCTTGAGGATTCTGAAGTGTGAGGTTGATGTGGATGGTGATAATTGGAGGGGAGGAGAGAGAAGGAAAGGAGCTCGGTTTTTGAGGACGGGGGCGTGGATTGGATGAGCTTGGCTTCTGTTGCGAGGTGTATTCCGCCGGCCGCTGTCCTCATTTCTGGTCGACCACCACTCCACCAACCTCGTCCATTTCGTCGCCGAGGGTGTGTCGATTGCTCTGCTCGCTCCTGTCCGTCTCAATTCTCAAACCCTCCGTCGTCCAGTCGTTGTGTTTACCTTCCGGGGGGCGCCTTGTTTACTCGCTTCCGAACGGGTATAGCTATTGCCAATTACCCCCTGCATCAGCAGCTCCACCAAGCTTCCCTTCACACCCCACCATCATGAGGTTAGACCAGGTCTGAGATGGGTTTTTCCTACGGGCTGTGGTGATTGGACGTCGGGGAGGTTGCGGCATGCTGCTTTTGAGACGGAGATTGTGTTGGTGGAGGGATGTCGAGGGATGCCGAGACGTTCCCCCAACATCTTCCTTGGCGTGCCATGGGTTGAGCTCACTCATCACGTGATGAAACTTTCCTTCCAAAAGGCTCTCTCCGGTCACCTGACTTTAGCTCTGTAAAAGCAGCGACGACACTATATCTGATTCGCTCCACTCCAATTGGAACCATTCATTCCCCGTCTAATCAGAGACATAGCCCGTGCAGCTCCCGACAGCTACCCCCTAGCTCCTGCGGTAGCTTCGGCCAGTCCCCAGCCAGCCAGCTGCCGCCCAGCTCTGGAGCTTACCCAGCTACGTATCCCAATCCAGCTTCCCCCCAGCTTCCAGCTGCCAGCTTTGCCAGCTCCCGACACTCCGCTGCACCAGATGAGACGAGGCCCCCACCAGTGGCAAAAGAACGGAGCATCCCCAGCCACTGGAAATAGGAATGCCTAGACAGCCTGACAGATGAGAGATCATCGTCAATTATCTGCATCTGCCATGGCCACGCTGTAGCGAGCGCCTCGAACGAAATGAGAACAGCACACACATTTCAATCCTTCCCTGGATTTAGCCCGTCCATCGCGGCCTAGGCCCCTTCTGGGTCGGTTCCTGGCCGCCAGCAAATTTTAATGTCTTGGGCTGAACCATTGGCGCCACGGGCAACTATCGCAATCATTGTTGTGGGGCTGGCGAAGCGTGCCGCTCCATATGTGGGACTCACTCCGTATGTCTCACAAGGCATTGGCCGAAGTGCATGCAGTACGACGTGCAGTACGAAGTGCATCCATTTCCCCCAAAGTCCAAAGTTATGACTGAGTGTGTGAATATCCGCATGCACGAATGCATGTACGGATGCTTCGATGTGTGCCGCGTTGGGACACTGGACTGAGCCACGTCTCATCGTAGGTGGCTGCTGATGGCCTACCCTGCAGCTCGCCGTCGGCAAGAATTGAGTCTTTTTTGACAGCCAACAGAGAATTGCTCTTCCAACTTGATTCGTTGCAGATGGCGACTTTTCGATAACGGGTGGCTGGTAAATCTGTCAGTGTGGTAGCATATCATCTTCATTGGCTACCATGTGATTCATCCCAACCTCCTCAATTAAGAATGGCTGACGATATCACACTCACGGAGGCTAGCGTAGCTATAGAACATCGAGTGGAAGATCAGGCATCTGAGAACTCGTAATGAACTGGTACGGTGATATGTGTAACAACATCATTGGGTCTCTTACATGCAGTTATGCATGTGCATTATTTAGTGTACACAATGTCAGCCCAGAACAGATACACCCGCAGGGAAACGAGGCGCCCAAGGCGCCCTTACCGGTGGACCGAGGCGACTGAATCAGGATGGATCATGGTGGGCTGCGTTTGGACTTTTGGAAGAGGGCGCGTCAGAGTCCGGATGCATTGGAGGGCACGCTTCCAGGTCATATTCAGCTCAATATGGACCTGGGGGGCCTCGGTCCCTCCGCCCTCCGCGGTGCACTCACTCTCTTTGCAGCTGCAAATGCAAACTCTGTCATCTTGCTTTTGAGGACGTTGGGCACCTCGCCCTCCACTGGAGCTTCCTCAGTCGCAACCCAGTCAATCTGGCGCCCTACATCATGACGACTATGATCATCATGTCTCTTGCTTCACCGCTGGCTGTGTCTCAGTCCCCAATGGCACATGTCGTCCTCGAGAGAAGATTCCTGTTCCCTCATCAGAGCATCTGTCCTCTTGTCTCTCTTGCCGAGAAGGGAGCACTAAAACATGGGTTAGCGGACAGGCACGTTTTCATCCCGACAACACGAACGGGCCATGTCATCCTGGAGCAAATAGCACACAGTGCCTAATGAGCCAGGGGTCTCGGCTCCTGAGTTGCTGTGACAACTTCTCAAGATCCTAGCTGCTCTCTCGCAGAATTACGGGAGGTGTGGAGACGTACGGAGTAGACGGCCTCCAGGTCTTACTGAGGTTAGGGACAATCCTAACGAGTGATAGGCTTTGGACGATCCCAAGCTGCCTCTCGCTAGTCCGGCTTGTCGCGTCTCATTTACGACGACACGGCCGCGCAGTGTCTTGACGCGTTTCTCGAATTTGTTGAGAGGGATGTTCATTTGCTACTATTCTCGGATGTATCAACGTCATGTAACCTTGACAGCCTCGGCCACTCGGTAGCATCTGACGGCTCCTTCTTTTATGTCGTCCTGGACTTGCTGGGGGACCATTGGGAGTCTAGGGTACGTTGAACAGAGAGGACTTTACTGCAGTACTACCGCACTATTTCTGTTATCTGTCAATTGAATCCCAATGACACCCACCCGACTGACATGCAGATTTAAAGGCGCTTCTGCCGATAAAGTCGTTGGTACTTTGCAACCTACTGTAAACCTGTTTCCCAGCGATTCGTACTGTGTCGATGAGCCACCATCTGATTGCATCACTATCAGACCGCCCTCTTGCTCCCCCCACTGCAATACGCACGTTCCGGACAAAGTTGCGCGGCCTCTGGTTCGGCCGAGAAAGCACCAAATGCTCTGCATGCATGAATCACTTCGTAGTGTATGCATTCGAATGTCAAGCAGATGCTACCGTACCATTTGGCTATGCCAGAGTTGCGCTTTGCATTGGGTGGCGTCGGCGAGAAATGCATCTGGATGAATCCGGCTCTGGCTGTTCGATTGCTTGTGAAACTGCATCATTCCGGAGGTGACCAGCTGCCCACTATACCAGTTGTGAGAATCATGAGATGCGAGTCTCTGCTCCAATGGCACGTAATATCAATTGCAAGACCTATACGGCCAGAGGAGGAAATAGTGTCTCGACCATGACAGCTTTGATCTTCTCTGTAGCTACTCCATGCCGAGCCGGAAGAACATGACTGCAGCTTCAATAGCACGTGACGTGATGTCACTCATTGCCCCGCGATGGAAAACGTCTGCCCCACGTTGACTGGCCACGGAAAGCTCAGTAGTTACGGTACGAGATTAAACGGACTGATCTCTGTAGCCGCATTCCAAAATGAAGCAGAGATTTTCGTCCCTAGATGTAAAGGTCAGAACTCCCATTGGCCGTTAGCGATCAGCTGCTTACCCCTATTCTCCAGGTCATCGCCCACGAGCTCCAGGAGAACCTGGTGACTCTGCGACTGTCCAACGTCTACGATCTTTCCTCCAAGATTCTCCTTCTCAAGTTCGCGAAGCCCGACAACAAGAAACAACTTGTCGTTGATACTGGATTTCGATGCCACTTGACCGAATTCGCTCGAACGACCGCAGCGGCGCCTTCTGCCTTCGTCGCCCGGCTTCGAAAGTTTCTCAAGACCCGACGCCTGACCAGAGTGAACCAAGTAGGAACAGACCGAATTCTCGAGTTCCAGTTTAGTGATGGCCAATATCGATTGTTCTTGGAATTTTTCGCCGTATGTTCTTCTCGAGCCAAGTGTGGTGTTGAGATTCGGGTACTAATGAAATACGGATAGAGCGGCAATATCATCCTTACCGATTCCGACCTTAAAATCCTCACGATCGCTCGAATAGTTCCTGAAGGCGAAGGTCAAGAGGCCCAGCGAGTTGGTCTTCAATACCTCTTGGAGAATCGACAAAACTTCTCAGGCATCCCACCCTTGACCAAGGAGAGGGTACAAGCTGCCCTAACAGCAGCCGTGGCCAAGGCCGCAAGCCTACCCCCGTCATCCAAAAAATTGAAAGGGAAGCCTGGCGGTGACTTGAGAAAGGCTGTGGCAGTCTCCATTACGGAGCTGCCCCCAATTGTTGTAGATCATGCTCTGCAGAAGAATCAGTTTGATACAACAAAGAAGCCAGAGGATATCCTGGCGAGTGAGGCCCTACTGGATGATTTGGTAAAGTCTCTTGCCGAAGCTCGACAAATTGTTGATGCCATCACAAGTTCCAGTGATTGCCCTGGTTATATCTTCGCAAAGCGCAAGGGCCCGAAGCCGGAAACCACAGAGGAAGATGATTCCAAGTCAAAAAGACAGGGTCTGCTATACGAAGACTTTCACCCTTTTGTTCCGTACAAGGTGGAAAACGACATTTTAGTTGAAGTCCTGAAGTTCAAAACCTACAATGAAATGGTCGACGAATTCTTTTCCTCGCTGGAAGGCCAAAAGCTTGAGGCAAGACTCACTGAACGGGAAGCAACAGCAAAGAGAAAATTGGACGCTGCCAAGGCTGAGCAATCGAAGCGTATCGAAGGGTTACAAGAAGTTCAATCCATGAATCGTCGCAAGGCCGCTGCTATCGAGGCAAACGTTGAACGTGTGCAAGAAGCCATGGACGCCGTGAATGGGCTACTTGCCCAAGGCATGGACTGGATAGATGTTGCCAAATTAGTGGAACGGGAGAAGAGGCGACATAACCCGGTTGCGGAAATCATCAAGTCGTTTAATCTAGGTGAAAATGTGATTACTCTTGAGGTTGCCGAAGAAGAGTTCGAACAAGAGGAAGAAGATCCATATGAGACCGATGACAGCGCGGCGGAGAGTGACGACGAGTCCACAGCCATCAAGGGGAAAGCTACAAACCGCGGTCTGGCGGTGGATATCAACCTCACTCTTACTCCTTGGGGAAATGCCAGGGAATACTACGAACAGAAGAAGACGGCAGCTGTCAAAGAGGAAAAGACGCAACAGCAAGCCACCCGAGCCTTGAAGAACGCCGAGCAAAAGATCACCGAAGATCTCAAGAAAGGCCTCAAGCAAGAGAAGGCCTTGCTGCAGCCGATCCGGAAATCTCAGTGGTTCGAGAAGTTCACCTGGTTCATCTCATCAGATGGATATCTGGTTATCGGAGGCAAGGATGCCCAGCAGAACGAGATTATCTACAAGAGGTACTTGCGCAAGGGTGATATCTACTGTCACGCCGACCTCCGCGGGGCTTCCAGCGTCATCATCAAGAATAATCCAAAGACTCCAGATGCCCCCATCCCTCCGACTACCCTCTCTCAAGCAGGATCTCTTGCCGTCTGCTCTTCAGAGGCCTGGGACTCCAAGGCTGGCATGTCCGCTTGGTGGATTAACGCTGATCAGGTTTCAAAATCAGCATCCACCGGTGAATTTCTCCCAACTGGCAGCTTCATGATCAAGGGCAAGAAGAACTTCCTTCCTCCCGCACAACTTCTACTTGGACTGGGCGTGATGTTTAAGATTAGTGAGGAGAGCCAAGCTAAGCATGTAAAACATCGATTGTACGAAAGCGACTTTACGGCTTGCGATGAGGCTGTGAAGGCGACGGCAACTGAAGCGCAGGATGATGCTGGGTCAGTTGCCGACGAAGAGCCCGAGAATGATGTGCAGTCTGAGGGAGAGTCAGACGACGAGCAGAAAGAGGAGAAACAAAGGGACAACCCTCTTCAGGCCTTTCACAACTCCGGCGAAGATGGTGGAGTTCAGGAGGCAGAGGAAGGCCTATCTGAATTGGATATTAACGACAAGCCTACGGCAGAGGGACCCCTTCCCCGGCAAGAAGAGGAAAACGAAGACGAAGGTATAGAAGGGGAGCCTGCTAACGATGAATTGCCCGACGAGACTGCCACACAAGCATCGGAAATACCGAGCATATCTTCAGCCGCAACCTCGGCGACCGCTACTCCATCAACCGGAAAGAAAGCAGGCCCCAAACGTGGCCAGCGCGGTAAAGCGAAGAAGATTGCCGCAAAGTACAGAGATCAGGACGATGAAGACCGTGCTGTTGCGGAAGCACTCATCGGTTCAGCTGCCGGCCGAAAGAGAGCCGAGGCTGAGGCCAAGGCCAAGGCAGAGAGGGAAGCTGAGGCTGCCGCCGCAAAGGAGCGTCGTCGGGCCCAGCATCAGCGGCAACAGAAGGAGACGGCTGAACACGAGGAGGTTCGCCGCGTCATGATGGACGAAGGCGTCGACATGCTCGAGGATGACGAGGCAGACCAAATGATAATTCTCGATTCCTTGGTTGGAACTCCACTTCCAGGAGACGAGATACTGGAGATTATTCCGGTTTGCGCCCCGTGGAACGCGCTCACCCGCTTCAAGTACAAGGCCAAGATGCAGCCGGGCGCCACCAAGAAGGGCAAGGCTGTCAAGGAGATCCTCGACCGCTGGAAGGCGGCCAGCAGCCGCAAGGGCGTCGTCGACGAGTCCGCTCGGGACTCAGAGCGCATGTGGCCCCGCGAAGTTGAGCTGATAAAGTCGCTCAAGCCCGAGGAGACGTACAATTGCGTGCCTGTCGGAAAGGTCCGCGTCATGATGGCTGGCGGAACCGGCGGCGGCGGCGGCGGCGGGAGTGGCGGGAACAGCGGAAGTGGTAAAAAAGGTGGTGGCTCGAAAGGTCAAGGCAAGGGAGGAAGAGGTGGCAAGGGATCAAAGAAGTGATGGCTGTATAAAAAAGGTAGATTTTTGAATCCAATCAAAACACATATTCATTCTAGAGATATCTATAGGAGGCTTTCTTGTCTCATAGATGTTCCTTGAAATAGGTGGGTAGCTTATAGAACAAAACGGCCGTTACTTCGTAATGAGTAGGTATCCTCGGGTTGTTACAATTTGCCAAATGCCACAAACCGAATCATGAAAAACAAGACGACGTTGATAAATAACCAAAACATTAGAAAAACAACAACAGGGTCAGATGGCCAACCCTACCCGGGGCTGCTTAGTAGCTGCTGACGGCAACCTTGTCAAACCTCCTCACGTCATCAGGCATACGAGCAATGCACAGCTCAAGGCAGAACTGGCCCCAATCGCCACTCGTAGACTCGCGCACAGCCTCGGAGAGACCCTTGTGGTAGCGGTCGCGGTAGGCCTGCTTGACGGCACGCATGTGCTGGGGGTCCCAGTGGTATCGCACGAGGCGAGAGATGAGCAGCTCGCGGCGAAGGCCGTCCTTGCGAGACGCGGTGATGGCGTGGTGGAGGAGAAGGGCGTCTCGGACGGGGCGGTTGATGACGCCGTTGAGAATGTGAGCGAGAAGCTCGCCCTATGAGGTGTCAGCTACTGGCGTATCCAGGAAGGGTGATATCAGGGAGAACTTACTACCAGGTTTCCGCTCTTCTTGAGAGCATCGCGTGCAAAGTTGGATCCGTAGAACTGCTCGTACGTCTTTAGAACCTCGCGCAAGTGAGGGTCGCTTCGCTGAACGACAATGTTGATCATGGCAGTCTCTCCACCCCTTTCGGACTTGATGGACCGGCGCAGCTCGCTTATATCACGATCGACCAGGTCGTAGTCGAGAGGAATCGGGCGGCCGTACTCGTCGTACTCCTCCATGCGGCGCTCTTCCAGAACCATGAGGACAGCCTTCTTAAACTTGTCCTCCTTGAGTTCCGTCTTCATGCACTTTATGAGGCTGTTGTCGTACTTTTTGTCCTGGAATGATTCCTTGATCATGTGAATCTCGTAGTTGGATCGACCCATGAGTGATTCAATCAGAAGCTCGCGGCGAGTCTTGTCGCCTTGGTACCAGAAGTTGGCCCAATAAGCCTCACTTTCCCACATACCAAGAGCAACCGAATAGCAAACCTTCATGAGCAGAGGGTCCTCATCCTTGAGCCGCGCCCGAATGTGCTTGGCCACGTTGACGCCCTTGCGGTCCGGTCCGGTCTTGACAATTTGCTTGTACTTGACGCGCAGCTCCATGACCTGCTCATGAGTGAGCCCTGGGAGAATCTCGATGAGAGGAGTTGGGTCTGGACGCTTAGATCCCTTGAGGGCTTGGGCAAGTTGCACGGAGATATCATCAGAGTCGTGGAATCGGGCCCGACGACCTCTCTTCTTTCCGTCTTCAAAGTCTGAACCCAGGGGCGAGAGCGGCTCAAGCTCACCCCCCTTGGATGCCAACAAGAGGGGAGACGGCATAGGAGAGCTCTCCTGGTAGGTACCATGGTATGATTCCAGGAGAGGAGAAGCAGGGGCATTGGCAACCGACAAGCCAGCGACGGCAGCAGTAGCGACACCCAATGATGAGGAGCCACCAGTCCTAGATCGCGATCGTCGTCTGTGTCCGGACGAGTCAACGGCCAAAAGATCAGGGCCCGGAGACTTGTCTCTATGATGATCACCAGATCGCCCTCTGGACCGATCTCTCGACTTGGACTTGGAGCGTTTATGGCCGGAGTCGACAGTCAGCATGTCTGAGCTGGACCTTTCTCTGTGGTGATGTCGGCTTTCCCGGGGCTTCTCCTTTTCCCTCTCCCTTTCTTTTTCCTTTCCCTTATCTTTGCTCCGGCTTCCCGGTTCAACAGTCAAGACATTATGGCCAGAAGCACGAGGATCATCATAGTGGGAACGCCGAGAATCGCGTTCATCTCTTTCGTCACGTTGACGAGGATCATAGTCTTCGATGTAAGGGTGTCGGTCGTCGATGGCTCCATATCTGGAAGAGCGCTTTTCCCCTCGGCGGTCTCTCTCATCCCTTTCATCATGGTATCTCTCGTCATACCTGTCGTCATACCCCTCGTCATATCTAGACGAACGTTTATCTGTTCTCCTTCGCTCCTCTTCCTCTCTTTCATCATAATAGTCGTCGTTGTATTTGGAAGGTCGCTTCTCTTCCCATCTGTCACCCCGCCTCTCGTCTCTTGGGTCATCTCGGTACTCACCCTTGGCGTCATGGTGCCTCCCGTCATACCTTCCATAGTATCCCGGGTCGTGTTTAAAGTCATGACCATTGCCATGGGGATCGTCATGCTTCTCACTGTGCCCATCTTGGTGGTGATCGTCGGCAGGCGGGCCGCCGTAAGTGGTCAGAGCCTGGCTGGCAACAGATGTACTGGGGACTCCAGCGGCTTTGCCATAGGCCAGATCCGAATGAGGGGAAGGTGGGCGCTTGGGTACAGCTGGCTTGCCGTATGCTAGATCATCAACGTATTTGTCTTTGCCGGTTCGACGTTCCTTTTTCTCCTTATCCTTCTCAGAATCGCTGTCGCGATCGCCAGTAACAAACTTGCGAATGTATTTCTGGGGGAGAAACTTGAGCTTGTCCTCTTCCTGCTCCTTGTGATCTTGGCTGTCCTGACGGTGGCCATCATATTTGTCGTCTCGACGATTCTCGTATGGAGCTTGGGACTCGGTACGAAGGAGGCGGTGGTCATCATCTTTGCTCTTCCCACGATAGTCATCGTCTGGAAAGGCACCAGGCAATAATCCACTGCCAGTATCCTCCCTCTTGCCATGAGAGGTACGATAATGAGACTCGTCCGTCGGCGAACCAGACTTGTATGTTGGTCGCTCGGTGTCGTAAGCGTAGAGCTTTTTGTCGCCTGGGAGCATCGAGTAGATGCCGCCCTCCTCGGGGTAGGGCAAGGCGCCGCTCGCCTGAGCTTCGGGGTGACCCTTGTAGCGGTCGTTTAGATCGTCATCGGGGTAGATGAAGCTGGGCTCGCGAACTTCGTACTGGTCGTACTCTTCTCTGGGGCGGTGATCACGCGATCGCGACCTGGAACGGCCCTTTCGATCGCGATCTTCCGGAGCAAGCGACATGACTGCTCTTGTTGGTGTTGACCTGTTTTGGGAGGGGAAACCAATTTGACAGCGACGCTCAGGCCGTGAGTTCTCGCGTGTCTGTGAAGGTAGGCGGGGTGGCGGGGGATTGGGGCGTTCTCTCAAGGAGGCTGGGATTGACTGGCGAGAGTCGACGCAGCAACTTGAACGCAAGCAATCACCGCTGAGGCAATTGCGTACCCGTGGGATAGAATGGGGGGAGAGATGAAAAGGACAGGGAGAGAGAAGATATTTCTATTAGTTATCTAGTAAACAGAGCTCAGCAGACCAAGGCTCCTAAACGTGCCGTCATAGGCTGCCGCACAGTCCCCCCGGGGCTCTGTTTAGGCGCTCTCTCAGGCTTTTTAGCGGGGGCTGAAACCTCACCCGCAGGCGACTTATGCGGGTTATTCTTCCCCCCGACTCCTCTAACTTGCCCCCAATCGACGTCCGAACCGCTCAGTTCCAATGCCTCTAAGGGCTTCTATTGGGCGAAGCCAAAGGCAAAGGTGAAAGGAAACAGGCGCTAGTAAAGATGACGACCAACAATCACAAAAAATTTCCAGCTCGTGGCGCAGCGCCTGCACGCAATCCACAGCGGGGAGAAGCTCAAGGGAGCAGCCGCAGGGCAGACCAATGGCGCCTGCAGCGCTCTCTCCGAAGTCTCCAGAGGTCGGGCCACCCCGAAGCGTCCCAACCTGCAGCTTCGCTTGTTGTGTGGCTGGGTCTGAAGCATGGCAGCATGGCAGCATGGGACAGTATTGTGCAGTACCAGCCCCGGTATATACTGGTATTATGTAGATGATCCCGTACTCGGTCCATACGGCTCATGTGCCGTGTGCACTTTTACCCTCATTGCACTTCTCTTCATGCTGACGGGACAGGGTCCCAATCGCTGGTGGTATGACAACGCCCTTGTCAGGAAGCGGAATCTGTCCTAGTTCCAAGCAATAGTATGCATGCAACTGCTGCTGGAGGGCACCGCGTTGCGTAAGTTGGTGGACCCCAAAGACAATCAACATGGAGGGCTTTGTTGATTGTTGACAGAGTGAGTCAACCAACCGTCAACAACAAGCCAATAGTCTTCAGTTGGAGGGGTGGTTGCTCTTCACATTGGCTAGACTCGGCCGGGGGCTGTGATGGGACCGTCAACATGAGAGGGCTCGGCTCCAACCAACAAAGGCAGCAACATGCAGGTCAGACGGAACCTCGTGATGGCAGTCTCTTCTGTCTTTCGAGTTTGCCTCTACTTGAGGCAATTCGTGCAGATGACAGATGACAGTTGCAGGGCTCAATTTGGTACAACTTCCCCTCCCGTCAACAATGTCCATGCATGTCCCTCAGAGGAGGTACCTAGGCAGATAGCTATCAGCGAATGCACTGTCGGCCATTGCAAGGACGCGGTGCTGTTACCACACCAGTGTCTTTCCTCTTGAAATGCCCTCGAGAAGATTCCTCTGTTCCAACTCATATTCAATATTCCTATTCATGAGGTGCTCTATCTCCTCTCTGGAACACGTACAACGCTTCGTCCTTGTTCGCAAAACTGGGCAGGGGAATCTGCACTACTTTTGTCCAATCCTGATGCTCCCTCTCCATGAATTGATCCATCGTCATGCTTTTGAAGCCAGTGTATCCGTTTCCATTCTGTGTTCCCACGACCGCAATAGTGTCACCTTGATAAGCCTTTACCAAGTCTCTCGTAAAGCCACCCTCGGATCCCCCTCCAATTCCGCCGCCCACGACGGGATAAACAAGGAGGAGGACCATGCCTTTGCCTCCCGCATTTCTTCCGAGCCATTTGACTCCGTCGGCAATGGTGGTATCGTTTACCCAGTTCACTCGCCATTCACTCTGCATGTTGTCTACCGGATGGACCGTGAGACCATATTGCCGGAGCATAAAAGTCCAGTAGCCGTTGCCTGAGCCAATATCTGCAACCTCCCGGCCATCCGCCAGAATCTTGAGTATCTCAAGGCTCTCATGCGACGGTGTAGCACAGCCAAAGTGGTGCATTAATATGGGGAGGATGTGATGGCTTCTCGGGTTGCGCTCCGGCTCGGTCCATGGGCCGCACCACTCGAGCTCCCGACAGGACCATGCCCAAAAATCATAGTACAGGTTCGAGATGTGAAGCTTCTTACATTTGGGGATCGTCAGCTTTTTGGCGAGCTGAGGATGGAGGAACCGCTTGTCATTGAGATTGGCGGCCACTTTGCTCCGGATGGAATCCCTCTTGGCGTTGGTTTTCAAGTTCTTCAGCGCTGAAGCGGTGACTGTTGAGGGGTTGAAAACAGCTACGTAAGCATCTACGTCTGCCTGAGGGGGTGGACCAACCTGTACCGGGGGATTCAGCTTCTCTTGTTCAATCGTCAATCGTTCACTCGCCTACATTCTTAAAATCTGCGTCCAGATACCATGCGTGAAGGCCGTTGACGCCTCCCAGGCTCATGATGCCTTGTGCCTGGGAAAGACTGACGCTTACAATGGCATGATACGTAAAAGTATCCTTCTCCGGCAGTTGGAACAGAATCCTGCTGGCCGTGTACAAGCTCCTCCTGTTGTTCAACCACTCTAGAGCCAGCTTCTGGCGCTCGACATCCTTGATGAGCTGCTCCGGGTTGAAGGACGGGCTATCGACACAGTAGACAGGACCGGCGGGACGAGACATGATATTGCGGTGAAGAGTGAGAAGGTGAGAGTTGTATAGAGATCATCAGGTTGATATTGAGGAATTAACTGATCTGACTGTGACGTCGAGCCGTCTCGAGGAAAAGTGGACACTGGGGTTGACCGTACTTCCTCATGTCGGGGCCGGGCCGTTGAGCCGTGATAAATTCCGATATTTCCATCGCCAAGAACTTACCCTGGAGACGGGATGTAAAGAACTGGGGTTTGGGAGCAGAGGTATGCGGCGTTCGCAGTGAACCCCCGATATATAAGACATTGTTTCAGTACGTACTGTGTAATAAAGGCCATATCTAATAGGCTGAGACATAATTACCAAGGGAGGTAGTCTGAGCACCATCGGGGAAGATGGGAAGATGGGGCCGAAAAATAACGGAAGGGAAAATACCAATCTCGCACTTGACGTGACAAACCGTCAAAGCCAGGCGAGACTATTGCACCAACTCTCGACGCCTCGAAACTCTACTTTGCTCCCGCATATGTACCTTTCTACGCCACTGGGTTTGGGGGTTGGGGCATGTAATCAATACCTAAACTATGCAGTAGGTCTGGTAGGCTAACCGCGTTAGAGATGCTGCTCAGACGGTGAGGCAGCAAGGTGAGGAGGACCAACAACCCCTGGCGAACCTGGCTGAAATCTGATCAGTGATCAGTGACCGAACCGGAGACCGAGAGCAGAGTCGTGCAGGCCAGGTCACAATCATCAAGTCGAAACTTGAAATATGACTCGTCATGGAGGTGACCAAGGTGACCGAAGAGGGACTTGTCTGCGCCGCACCCAAAAAGCAAAGACTTGGCCACAAGATGGCAACATGGCCGGACTGGACACAGGTCGGTTATGAGGTTTTTTGCTTTTTGCTCTTGGAGGAGGGTGGGTGAGCCAAGCAATTATCCAACTTGTCCGGCGAGCCCAGTAATTTCACCGGCCGGATTTGGGGCCCAAGCCAGACGTTGCTTTGCATTAGCGCGTCATTCACAAGACCACAACTGGGACACTTTGGTTGATCTTATGAAGAGCCGAAGCCGTGATCCTCGCTCTTGAAACCTCTTCTCGGCTTGTCTGGGAGGGGGAGAATTGGGTCAAGCTGGTGCAACCCGCGGCATGTATGTACCTGAGATGACAGCCATACCATCCCCGATCGTCAGCTGCCGCATTCTGCGTGCATACCTCCCTCTAGGTACCCATTACCAATTGCTAAGGTACGGAGCGGCTAGGGCTTTGGTCTGGACTTAACTCGAGGTAATGCTAAAAAGGTCAAGAGCTGAAAGAGCTGGACTTGCCTAGAAAAACGAGTCTCGACTCTTGGGGAAGGCCCGGTAGTGATGTCCATGCCCCACCTGTTTCCCTCCCTCCCTTGCCAAGGTCCCAAGTTCCTTCCTTGTCCCATGTCTGATAATATCCACCCCATCCCATGTCCACAATCCAAGGGTCTCTTTTCACTCTTCAACCATCAGTTCCCCGAGTTTCTTCGCCTTCGATTTCGATTTCGATTTCGACCCTGACTTCGATCCGGACCATTACCGATCTGTTCCCTGCGAGCTGCAACCGCCTGCACGCCATCGCCCTGCTCCTTTTATTCTCTGAGTCCGCCGTCGGGTTAGAGCTTGCATCTCGGCACCCGAAACTCAACATCGACAGACCGGACAAGGGCCCCTGATATTTGAGTGACGCCAGTCCAATTTGCGTCCCTCATAAGTCTTCCACATTCCCAGTCTCCCAACTTCCGTTCTTCAACATCAACATCAACAAAGAGAGACGCACCAACCGGGGTCCCCTCTCTGTTCAAAGAGGCTTAACTCGTTACCATATTACTACCGCGACCCAACAGGATTAAACTCGACGACACTCTGATCCGATCCGATCAAACCAGAACTCTGGTACCCAGCAGGCGCCCAGGCTTCCTGGTGGCTGTTAGGTCACAGCTGCGCCGCTCCCTCTCCAGCTGACCACCCCAGCACCAGACCCTCCTACTGAGCCGGCGCTACTAACCCCTAACAATATCCCCCCATGGCCTCCAATCAAGGCGAGGGGGACGCTCCCAGGACCGCAGAGGCGGTACCGCACCTTGCTAGCTCAACGCATGCTCAATATACCGAAGCTGATCGTTCAAGTTCAAACCCAACAGAGCAGAGATCCTCTGAGCAATCGATGTATCAAAGCCCTGGTGACAATCAGAACACCGCGCCTGTTGAGAAGAAAACCACCATCGACTTCATTCTGGCTCAACCCCTGGAGAAACCTGAATTCCCCAGCAACGCACCGTCACAAAGCACGACTCAAATTCACGATGGGCAAAATCAGATTGGATCTGGGCAAGGTCTTGAGTCAGGCACATCGTTGCCATCCTATTCTGATGTGCAAAGACAACAGACGCTACCGGCCATCAACCCTGGACTAGAAAGGGACACATTGGAGCACGCGTCGGATAAGGACTCTGCTCGCTCTCAAAAATCATCACCTCGCCACTCTGGATCGGATTCCAAGTTCGGACACCGACATCGAGAGTCCATGGTCATGTCACCATTGACGCATCCCAACGGCGTATCCATCTTCCCGGATCTTAGTACATCCGAGCAGGACGAAATTTCCAGAGAAGCTCTATTCGAAGCCGAGGATACCATTGTTGCTGATAGCGCAGAAGTCAGCACCCTCGGCGATGGCAGCTCTGATGCCGGCTACGAAAGCGACAGCCTCACATCTGGTAGCACCTCGATGACCTCTTCTATTCGCGACTACATGTACGAAAATGGGCGTCGATATCACCGATTCCGCGAGGGCTCCTACAATTTCCCCAATGATGATGTGGAGCAAGAAAGAGAGGACATGAAGCACGCTATGATGAAGCTGCTTTGTAACCAGAAGTTATATTTTGCGCCTATTGGGGAGCATCCGCAAGAGATTCTTGATATTGGCACGGGTACAGGTATCTGGGCCATCGAAAGTGAGTTTCCTACGGGTTTCCCCCCCATGCAACCGCAAGCTAACGTTGACCAGTGGGTGATGAGTTCTCAAGCGCCAATATCCTTGGTATCGACTTGTCGCCTATACAACCTGACTGGTTGCCTCCTAATGTGAAGTTCATGGTGGACGATGTTGAGTCGCCTTGGCTCCACCCTCGCAACCATTTTGACTACATTCATACCCGCCATACGGTAATGGCCGTAAGGGACTGGCCGAAGCTCTTCCGAAGAGCATACGAGTAAGTTCCCCTTGGTGATATTCTGACCCGGAGAGACCTGACTCGAGACGTTTTTAGACACCTTAAACCAGGCGGGTGGTTCGAGATGCAAGAGATTCACCATAAGCCACATGCCGCCACACGCAACGGTGTAGTACCGCCTGAGCACCCGATCGCCAAGTATTGGCAGCTGGTCACCGATGGCTTGGGCGCACTGGGTGTGAACTTCCACGCAGCCGCAGGTGGTCATCTCGCGAACATGATGCGAGACGCAGGCTTTGTCAATGTAACAGAGCGAGTGTTCCATGTTCCATTGGGAACATGGCCAAAGAACAAGGTTCTGAAGACAGTGGGTCTCTACTGGCGGACGATCCTGATGGATGGGATGCAAGCCATCGCTCTGGGGCCCATGACTCGCGGTCTGGGGTGGAATCGGGAGCAGGTGGAATTGCTGCTGGTCGATGTGCGGAGGGCATACTTGGCTAACTCGATTCTGATGTACATGCCATGTCACATTATCTACGGACAAAAGCCGGAATATGCTTGAAATGGATAAGAGAAGGGGCGATAGCACAGAGTTGGATAATGCAGCTGCAATAGGAACAACGTCGCTGCGTGTCGACGGAAACGCATCAAGTCAGCCACCGCGGACAAGCCCCAATCAAGATGAGAAGATTCGTACTCCGTATAGTAGTGCATATTGCTAGTCGTTTTCCCGCAACGGGAGCGGCAGAAGGGATCCCACATTCTTTGGGACCAATTTTGAAGATGTGAGCCAGCAGCAGAGGCCCGAGACGGCTCGCAAAGGGGGGGTTGGTCCACTATCTAAGGTACCTAGATCAATGAATTCGCGCATCGTGCCGCACCGCAACCTACGTTGTAGGCGGCGTGAAGTTACTCCGTACGCAACTACAGAACGGTTTGGATTGATTTCTAATATTCCGTGTCCAGGTCGTGCGTAGAGAACGCCAATAAGTTAAAAGACATAAAAAAATTCGACGCTGTGGCCATCTTGTTGGTGGTGAGGCTGATCGTTTTGAGATCCTGCAAACAGTGTACATAAAGGAGGCTCTTGGATTCAGCACAGGGCGGTAAATTTACTAAGGTATAAGTTATATACTGCACAAGCTTGATGAACTGATCAAACACCCAGTAACCCCCTTCATACTTGATACATAGAATTGCTGTACCCGGTCTTCATTGGGCGCTGAGCGTGCCCCCGTGCGGCCTGCTACTGACTAGGTAGACAGAGCCAACCGGTAGAGCAGATGGGCGGCAACGACCTTGATCAGTTATGCTTTTGCTTTCAGTCTCTTTGGATAACCAAGCCAATGAAAATGAATGGGATGGAGTGTATCACGCTGGGGCAGCTTGCCCGGGTGTTAAGTGATGCCTTGATTTGGCTTATGTGCTTAATGCCCCTATTACTTTACGACGGAGTGAGGCACATGTTTTCGTAGAGGGAGCTCGGAGATACAACCGCTGCTCTTGCCGTCAATCTCCCAGAAACGACATCTTAAAGGGCAAAGTTCGAAGATCAGCCACGGAGATCAGTCTTGCATCCCCAGAAACGGACAATTGTCTTGTCTGCTAGCTAAGTGGCGCCATGCAATGGTCGGGGTGACGGGGTAATAGTGACGGGCCATGGCGGACTCAGAACAGGCCACAAATAAACCTGTAACGCCATCCTCGATATGAATTACATGTGGTTCAACTCGAGGAGAATGCCAATGTCATTACGGCGTCAACCTTTCAAACTTGACATTGCACGATAACAATCGTTTTTGTGTCTGATGGCGGAGGGGAAGGGAGGGCATGTTTCCGGACTAACGCCTAGGAGATGGAGTTGTGGCTTCGGCGGGCGAGTGCTATACTCCGTAGTTCCCTGTACGTGTGCGTTCGGTCGGTACCTAGACGGGCGTGGAGCCACTAGAGGGGATTGGATGGAAATTACAGGTCATTTGGCGAAGAGTCAGGATGCGGACGAGGATGCGGTGGTGAGCAGATCCGGGTTCAAAGGTCAAAGAGCCCCTCAATAGCTGAGCTGCTCAGGAATGCACCAGACACGCAGGGACCTTCTGGGTGGAATTCGGAAGACGGAATGGAAGCATACCGGATTTGCAAGAGGCTTTTGCTCCTGTGCATCTGAGCGTCAATGGGCATCTTTCTGGCGGTGCTGAATCGAGTCTGGAGCTTGGAGGGAGGCGCCGGGCTTTTGATTCTGGACCATGGTCCACCACC
The DNA here is from genome assembly GCA_023509875.1 of Rugonectria rugulosa. Classification (NCBI taxonomy): domain Eukaryota; kingdom Fungi; phylum Ascomycota; class Sordariomycetes; order Hypocreales; family Nectriaceae; genus Rugonectria; species Rugonectria rugulosa. The sequence goes on along the minus strand of JALNIO010001766.1, from coordinate 23,248 downwards.
GCCCACGTCTTCCGGTGTCCGCGGTATCCCTGGATGGCGTTTCCAAGCTTGGCGCGAACCCAATTTAATCCAGCTCCTCGTCTCTGGGACCCTTTGTCAAGGGGAAAGACTGAGAGTACGGAGTGCAGCAGGTACAGAGAGAGTGTGTGTGGGAGAGGGAGACAAGAGGTTCCAGGTCCTCCAAGTCCCCAAGGTCCAGGTCCCCCTGCTGTAGTTCGTTCGTTTCTTCCCGGTGCGCGGCGCTCTTTCAATTTAGCTACAGTAACATTGCAACCTCTCTTCCTTGTCGTCTTTTCCCTTTTCCCTTCCCTTGATTCAAGACTCTCTCTCTCTCGTCTTGTGTTGCAGTCGTCGATTACCTCGAGTTTGCGTCGTATCGCTCAAAGGACCTTGTTTTGCTTTGGTGATTGCCTCTTTTGGTAGCAGACACAATCGCACGTCAGTCAGCACTCAAATCTGTACGATAGGTACAGTACTTACCCGGGTATGTGTTTCTTGCGCACGATCGCTGTACCTGAGACTTTTGCTTTCTATTTTTGACTTCTCATCCCAGCATCGTTCCTGCCCTGTTTTCTCTTTCCTCGTCACATTTTTCTTTTTTTCTCTGGTTTCCTCTTTGATTTCTCATCCTCCGACCAATCCGAGCCATTGCTTTCGGAGTCATGATCATGACAGTCGGTTGTGCAACCGTGGAGAGACAAGCATTGCGGCACCTTGGCCAAGTGGTCGAGTATGGAAAAGTGTTGGTCATTGGGACCAACAAACAACATCTTTGCAATCGAATCGTTCACGGGGTTGATTATATTAAAAAACCACTCGGCATGTTGGACACGCACCTTCTCCCAAGCCTTTATTGTTGGACCCTGTCTCTCCCGCGATGGGAGCTTTCTGCCCTCACACAGACGGCAGATCATTCTCTCTTCCCTTCTCTTCCTTGCCCTTCCTTGCCTTTCACGTCTCTGCAGCCTTCGCCGAGACACTAATCACTCAGCAAAGGGGGAAGATGCCCTGATCATCGAATCACATGGTTCCGCGCCATGCCCAGACTCATCTGCTGCATACGCCCTGTTCTATTGAGTTCTAGTACGACGCCTAGTGCATGCACGTCTTGGTTCAGCTTGTTCTCCGTCTCTGCATGGACCCCGCGCACTTTGCCTCCGTCACGTTGGAATCATGAGCTGAGAACTGACCTCATTCTGAGCAGACAATCGTTGGATTGAAATCCAGACAAAACTTGGCTGTTGCACGAGAATAACTCAAGAGGAGCCCTTGCCATAATACCCTCACCACCAAAGACATTACATAATGGCCAAGCTCAGAGTTCCCTCATGGCTGCAAAGCTCAAATGGCAATGCCAACGCCAACGCCCAATCCGAAGAGGCTGAGCGCAAGAAGCAGAATCGTCTTTCCTTTGGTAATTTGACACAGCTCATATCCAAACACGACCAGCCTTCTCAGCCTTCCACCTCAGAAAACGGGGTGACGCCTATTTCCGAAACTGCTCCTGCCCACAGTCTCGCTTTCGACTCATCTACCTCGCAGCTGATCCAGCTTGCCAAGAAGATCACCGAGGAGACTGAGAGGCTTGACAAGTACATCAAGGAGAATAATGTTCCTGAGCCAGGCTTCGGTGCCGATGCCCCCATTGATTTCCCCAAGTTGCCCGATGACATCCAAAAATCTCGTCAGGAGATTGTTTATGCCACTAAGAAATTGGGTGACCTCGTGAGAGGCCCTCGAGAACAGATTCGATGGGGTGTTTGGAACGTGAGTCGAATTTCTTATTCAGTAGTATGCGCAATGCTCATCAATTGCATAGTTCCTGGATACTCTCAGCCTTCAGCTTATCAACAGCTACGGAATTGGTATTTGTCTCGAACCCCCTTATCTGACCTGAACTGACCCCTTTCCAGCCAAACTTGTACCTGTAGATAAGCCCATCGAGTTGAAGGAGCTTCAAACCAAGACCACGCTGGACCATGTCAACCTCGCTCGTGCTCTCCGCCACGCAATGACTAACCAGATCTTCCAAGAGCCCTCGCCCGGATTAATCGCCCATACTGCCGCTTCTCGTGCCCTTGCTGAGGATGAAAGTCTCCAGGGCTGGGTTGGCTTCAACTCGGAGGATATCTTCCCCGCTGCTGCCCACTCACTTCAGGCGTTGAAAACTCACCCCGAGGGCACCTCGCTCACCCGTACTGGATTCAACTTTGCTTACAATACCGTTGACGTGGAGCCCATGTTCGCTACCTTTGGCAAAGACCCTATGCGTGCCAAGCGTATGGGTCTCGCCATGGCCAGCTTGACAGGCGGCGAGGGCTACGAGCTTAGCCACTTTGTTGACAACTATGATCTCTCTGATGTGAATGAGAAGGAGGGAACCTTTGTTGATATTGGAGGAAGCCATGGTTTTGTCTGTGTCGAACTGGGTAAGAAGTGGAAGAAGACCAAGTTTGTTGTGCAAGACCTTCAGAAGACGGTAGACAGTGCGCCGAAGCCGCTCTCTGACGTCGAGGATGTCGACAGTCGCATCACTCTACAGGCACACGATTTCTTCACTGAGCAACCTGTCCAGGGCGCTGATGGTTTGTCTACATGTATGATATGCTTGGGAGCCCGTGCTGACTTTTATTGCTAGTTTACTTCTTCCGCTGGATCATGCACAACTACTCAACTGTCTACGCCATCAAGCTCATCAAGAACCTCATCCCTGCTCTCAAGCCTGGTGCTCGTGTAGTCATCAACGACCACTGCCTCCGAGACTTTGGCGCCGAGAACCCGTGGGACGAAAAGGTCATTCGCAGCATGGATATGGTCATGCTGGCTTTGCTGAATGCCCAGGAGCGCACCGAGCTCGAGTTCAAGGAGCTGTTCGCAGCTGTTGACGAGAGATTCGTATTCAAGGTGCGTGATGCGCTGCTTCCATTTCTCCTTCTCAATGCGACCACTGACCATTGTACAGGGTGTTACTAGAACTCCTGGATGCCGCATGAGCGTAGTCGAAGCCGTTTGGCAACCCGAGAGTGTTGAGAAGACCGAGGCCGAAGAGGCTGATGCCGAGGAAGCCAAGACCGAGAACGCCGAGACACCTGCTGTCGTGGCATAGAAGACTTGAATGGAGGCACTTTGGCCTGCTGAGCAGAGTTTGCCACCTGAATGGTGGTGGCAGACTTTGCAAATTGTCATTCGTACGAAGTTATAATGTCCTAATCTGTTTAATCTAAAGTCGAATCTATAATTAACCGGCCTTGTTACTATTGAACTACGCAACTTGGGCATGACAGTTATCGTTTCGATTACACTCACGACGACGAATGAAATACTTGTGAGATGAAAGGATTTGACATTTGCTGACTTTTAGTGCTTGGATTCAACTGTACTTTTGATTGATTCCCTCCGTCTATAATGCTAAGTCTATCCGTCCTTGCAAACACTGACTCTTTTATTTGATATCTTCATTCCACATAGTGTATAAATATTCCGTCTAAAACAACCCCTTCCGTTTTCCTTTACATTCCGTCTACTCTCGATTCACCCCGAATCGTCCCTTCTCCGCAATAGCCACCGCTAGCTCAGCAATCGTCTTGTCGCTCAACACCTCGAAGACGGAGACAGGCACGCCACAGTTGGACAAGACCCAATTGCGGACCCCGACGGCCACGAGGGAGTCCACGCCATATACGTTGGGCGGCTTCCCGGTGTCAATCTCCTCGGGCAGCATGTTCATCGCCTTGGCAAGCATGTGCGAAAGCCCTGTGCAAATGATGCCGGCGGCGGACTCCGCGTCGGCGCACCGGGTCAGCATGGATTGGAGGTCGACGTTGGCGGTGCCGTTGACGGCGGTTAGGTCAGGGGGCGGCATGTCGATGAGGTTGAGGTACCCATACATGGCGGTTCGTGACCAGTACGGGTCGGCTGGCTGGTTCTGGAGGATCAAGCCGCCGGTGCCGATGCCCATGATGACCTGCTCTGGCATCTTCCCCGATGACTCCATCTTGCCGGTGACGGCGTAGCGGACCATAGAGAGAAAGTCCTGGTGACGGATCCCGTAGAACCCACTGGCACGAAGTATGTCCAATATCTCATCATCATCTGTGAGCATCCCCGCCCCAAGCACCGGCCCAAGATCGATGGAAACTGCGCGACAGTCGTTGAGGCGAAGGCTTTTCGCGAGAGCGTCCATGTAGCTGTTCCCAGCGGCATAGTTAGCCTGGCCCCGATTGCCTATGACGCCGGCAGAGCTTGCCAGGAAGACGAAGAAGGGATATCTAAAGACATATGTGCTGGGGCTGGGGCGGCGGAAGGCCTGAGTGAGATTCCAGGAGCCCCAAAGCTTTGGATTCGCAGCAGCTCTCCAATCAGAATATGTCATGTTGTCAAACACGGCATCCTTGATGACTGCGGCGCATTGGAATACACCAGCGACGGGAGGCATCTGCTTCCAGATCAATTTGGAGGTTGCCCTGATGGTACCATCGTCGGTAATATCAACTGTGAAGACCCGCGCGTCTACGCCTTGTGCCCTGATGTTCTCCAGGAATAGCCGAGCGGTGTCGGAAGAAGCGCCCGATCTCGACAGGAAGGCAAAGTGCCGCGCGCCATTCTTCATGAGGAGCTCGCAGATGCTCCGGCCGAGACCACCCAAGCCGCCAGCGAGAACGTAGGTCTCGTCACTGTTGATGACTTCGGAAAGGGGGTCGATACACCTTGGCGACACAACGTCGACTTCGACGTCGCTCTCAGGGCCACCGTTGACAGAAGTGAAGCCGATATAGGGGAACTTTTCAACGTGGCGGAACGCGCTCTCAATGTCTTGGAGAGAGAACTTCCCGAGTTCCGCGTCCGGCGTGAACTCGACGCCTGGATGGCTGAGTAGTTGCAGCGTGCCATCAAGCAGGCCCGAGACGTAGCCGGGGTCGCTCCTCACGAGCTGGGCCAGGTCAAAGTCAGCAAATGAGACAGATGGTGTGCTCATGCGAATCGTGGCAGGGCATGTGGCCTTGTTCGTGAACTGGAAGACGATGCCGCCTTGGCGGACACAGGAGAAGCTCGCGTCGACGTGCCGCTGCGTCGAGTTGTACACCATATCGACTCCCCTGCCGCCCGTCAGGTCCCTGACGCGCTGGACGAAGCTGTCAGAGTCTGCATCAAGGATGCGATCCTGGGGAAATCCGCAGCGCTCGAGAGAAATGCGTTGGTTGGCGGCGTCCGGCTCCATGACGGTGGCGAAGACCTCTGCGCCGAGAATGGCAGCAATGTGGAGCGCCCCGAGGCCGAAGCAGCTCGCGCCGGCGTGAATGAGAACCGACTGCCCGCGGCCGACCCTGCCGACCCCCCTGAAGGCGTGATAGGCGCTGACGGCATAGCTGAGGGGTAGCTTCGTGGTGTGCCGCCTCGCCAGCTGCCCGTTGACGATGAGTCGGTTCTGGACTGCATCTCCGGGAACGAGGGCGGCGACGTGATCGCCGGGGGACAGACCTGAGACGTTGCTCCCGGTTCGACGAACAGTGCCGATGACGTCCATGCCAATTTCCGACTCAACTGTGTGGCCCATGACAGTCTCCAGGTCGAGATGGGTGATTGTCGCCTTTTCGAAGATGATTTCGACGTCGTCCGGGCCGGGGGCAGATTCATCGACTTCATGGAAGACGATGGCTTCTTCTACCAGACCAGGTTGGCTAATACGAAGTTTGTAGCATTTGTCGTCGTTGTGAAAAGACGCTGGGAGGGCTTGCGTATCACCCTCCTCAATCAATCTGTTGAGGGGCTCGATAGGCACAAGACGAGGGATGTAGATGTGGCCTCGTCGCTCACAATACTCTAGCTCTCTTGGCGCAGTGGCTTGGCTGGCACCAAAGGTCCTCTTGACCAATTGCTGGACCAAGTTCGGGATGTCCTTGGCCCTGCAGTCAGTATTATTGCTCAAGTCGAGAGTGACAACCGTTTTCATGGGATCCTCGGAGTTGAGGGTCCTCGCCAGGCCGATCATGGGCGCGGTCATTGCTGTGGACCCTGGGTCTATTTGCGCATCGTGAGTGATGCAGAGCATGCCTTTTGCCGCTCTTTGTACGGCTTTGAAGGCGTTGAAATCCTGCTCGGTCCAATGGAAAGCGGATGTAAAACAGCTCATCTCACAGAGCCAGATGACCACCTTCCCCTTGATTTCGTGGAGTCTCTCAATGACCCTGCTAGAGGACACAATGGTGCAAGTCTTCGGGTAATTCTCTAACAACGAGGAAGTAAGGCTATTTAATGCCGTATCATCCAGCCCATTGCTATTGGTTGGTCTAATGATGGCCACTGGCTCTATGATCTTGCTCACGGGAGCCTTCTCAAAGGCAGCAGATTCGTGAACCAGGAACTTCGTCTCATCAACCTCGTCATCTTCAGTCTCGCGGCGATAAGAGACACACCACTTAGGGGGACAGGACGCATCGGTGCACATTGCATGAGAAAGCTCGTGTTCCTCTAGGAGAACGCCGTCTGCTTTTAGATGTTTGCGGAGGCTGGACGCATCGACACCGTGCTGGTTCTTGCAGAGGATTATGAGCTGATACTCGGGTAAAGGTTCAGAGCCATCGATGCGTCTTTCCTCGACGAAAGGCTCAACGTTGCTCCCCTTGACAAGAGCCATGATCTCGCGGGTAGCTTGCCACTTGTCGTCCTCAGCTTTGGGCATCGTGTACCGAACTAGTCGTGGCGTTGAGTGGCAGGAGGGCGCAAGGGTGGAGAGTATGGCATTGGCAAATGAAGGTTCCCCGCCGACTTGGAGAATCGACATGGCTGGATACTTGTGCGCCATCAGCCTGATGAAGTCTTGCAGACAATCAGGGCGGGAGAAGGCAATGTCCTTGTCCCAGACAATCTCGGTGCATAGGTTACGATGGTTGGGCAGGAACCCGGAAGAGCTATGAGAAGGCCCGGCTAGACTGGTGAAGTGAAGGCCTTCTATAGTAATCGACGGTTGCGTCCAGTTCCCCTGAGTCATGACAATGTTGGCGCTCGCATCACGGATGCCGACCCGGTTGGCAGTGGCGTAGCCGGTGAAGTCGCGGCCAATCTCGCGCGAGATATCGGCCGAGATGAACATTCTGCCGATGAAAGTCGGTACCATGGGCTCGCTGTCGATTGCGAAGAGAGTCTGGAACATGGCATCAAGAGTGGCGGGATGGATCAGATGCGGGTACTCGAACTTGGCAGGCATCTTGGACTTTGTATCAGGGATGCGGACTCTTGCGACGCAGGCGGTTTCCCCCTTTGAGATCTCGGTGATGTTCTGGAAGAGGGAGCCGTAGTTCATGCCGACAATGTCCAGGAGCTCGTAGAGCTGCCTCGGCACGATGGACTCTGTGCACGTCTCCTTTAATGAGTGGAACTGTGCCTCGTGCTGGTTGAAGCCTGCGATGCAGTTCCCATCCTTGTACCGAACCTGCAAAGAGCCGGTAGCGTGCTGCTCCCAGGGCCCGTCTAGCTGCTTCGAGTAGATGGTGAACTCGAAGCGTTGGCTTCCTTCGGGGCCCTGCTTGAAATTCATGGCCATCTCCAAGCCGTGGGAGGTGGTAGGGATGATCATGGCCTTGTCAATCTTCATGTTGGTGATTTCGTAGCCGAGCAGGTTGGACTTGTCCCCGACTGACTGGGTTGCGCCCTCCAGGGCCATGGCCACCATCCCAGCTGCCGGATAGACGATGGTCTTCTGGACCTGGTGGTCCTGAAGCCACGGGTTCTCAGACACGCGGAGGAAACCTCGCCACCGGGGCTCGAATGGGATGGCATCAGCGGTCGGTGCGCCAATGAGGTCCTGTCGGGGAAACTCCCTAAATCTGTTGGCCCGGCCAAGGTGAGACTCGTGCCAGTAGGACTTGGTGTGATTCCAGGGATAAGGGGGAAGGTCGGCGAGGCTCTTTAACGAAATATCTGAATGGCCGCGTGATACGACATTCTCCATGTTGATGGCGCAGCCCCGAGTCCACAAGTCACCGATGGTCTTCAGCAGAGACTTCACTCCATCGACCTTGCGTTCGAGGACGGAATGATAGGATGGAGTGTGCGACAGCTTCATTTCGGCGAGAATCTCCGAGATGGGGGACCTGAGAACAGCGGCTGGGCTCAACTCGATGATAACATCGGGTCGTTGTTCAGGGGGGAAGCTCATCATGTTCTCAACGGCAGCAACATAGTGGACAGGAGACACCATGTTGTCGACCCAGTACTGACCATCCAGTGTACCCTCGGTAACTCGAAGGCCGGTGACGGAGGAGATCATGGTTGCTGCGAGTTTCTCGTCCGATGTTGCAACGTTGTTCAGCATGACCTTGTACTCGTCCGCCACAAGTCTCATGTGGGACGAGTGATAGGCGACAGTTACGGGAAGGCGACGGCAGAAATATCCTGCTTTCTTGACGTCGGAGGAGGCCTGGTCAATGGAATTTACGTCGCCAGAGAGAGTGACGGATCGGGGGCTGTTGATGCATGCAATCTCAATGCCCATGCCCTGAGAGCCTCGTGAATACTCTTCCGCTACATGTAGAGGGAGGCCGGTGGCAAGCATACCTCCTTGTACAGCACCAGGCTTGGTAGACATGCTGCTAGCAGCAACGCCGCGGAAGTAGGCCACCTGCCAGGCACTCTCGCGAGGGAGGGCACCACAGGCGTAGGCGGCAGCGACTTCACCAGATGAGTGGCCGACGACGAACTGCGGCGTGACGGAGAATGAAGCTAGGAGATCGACCAGAGCCATCTGAAGGGCTGTAGTAGCCGGCTGCGCAATGTCCGGGTCTGCGATCCTAGACGCGCCGGCCTGGATCGTGATCTCGTGGAAGAGATCAAAGGGGCTCTCTAGGACAGACTTCATATATCTCGAAGCCTCCAGCAGACTCTGCCGGAACACCTCAAAGGATAGGAGGTCCTTGCCCATCTGCGCGAACTGGGCGCCCTGGCCGCAGAAGACGAAGCAGACCTTGAGCTGCTTGCCCTTGGAGGCTCGACCAAAGCTGTTTTCGTCGGCGATACTGATTTGCTGAGCCAGACTCTGGATGGAATCCGCGAGAACGGTGCGTCTCCATTCGTGGTTTGACCGGCGCGAGTTGAGAGTGAAGGCGTAATTGCGCAGGAACTCGGTATCGAAGCCGGACGCATTGGCGTTCAAGTAGGGCATGTGGGATCTCATGACCTGGGCGACGCCCGACCTCTCGTGGGACGAGAAGCAGAAGAGCTGTGGCCCGGGCAGTGCCGTCTGCTCTAGGACCGAGTCCCGGCTCGGAGGTCGTTCCTCGACCGAGTTGTGGTTCGCCTTGATGCCGCGGGCGCACATGTACCGGGGCGCCTCGTCCAGGATGACGTGGGCGTTTGTGCCCCCGAAGCCGAAGCAGTTGACGCTGACCCGACGGAGACCCGGGAGCGGCCAGTCGAGGATCCCCTGGGGCACCTTGACCTTCCACCCCTGGAAGTCGATGTTCGGGTTCGGGTTCTGGTAGTTGATGTTGGGCGGGATCTTGCCGTGCTCGAGGGTGAGGATGCCCTTGATGAGCCCGGCGACGCCGGCGGCGCCTTCGAGGTGGCCAATGTTGGGCTTCACGGAGCCGACGACGATGGGGTTGTCGACGGACCGCACCGATCCCAGCGACTCGGAGATGGCCTTGAGTTCGCGCCAGTCGCCGGCCTGGGTGCCCGTTCCGTGACACTCGACGTAGGCGGTCTGGTCGAGGTCGAGCCCGGCCGACTGGTAGACGCCCTTGATGTTGGCGACCTGGGCCTCCTTGCTGGGCAGGGTGATGCCGGTGGTGTGGCCGTCCTGGTTAACTCGGGTGCCCCGGATGACGGCGCGGATGGTGTCGTTGTCGCGAACGGCATCCGAGAGTCGCTTCAGGATGACGACGCCGATGCCCTCGCCTCTCCCGTACCCGTTTGCGCGGGAGTCGAAAGTGAAGCACTTGCCGTCCGGGCTCAGAAAGTTCAGAGCCGTCATGGGCATGATGGTGTTGGGCGTCAGAATCATGCCTGCACCGGCGGCGATGGCCAGGGAGGCCTCTCCGTTGCGAAGACTCTGCGCGGCAAGGTGGACGGACACAAGACTGCCGCTGCAGCCCGTGTCGAGGGTCATGCTCGGTCCGTGGAGGTTGAAGAAGTAGGATATTCGATTGGCCATGATGGCGATGCCATTCCCCGTGGCGGCATATTGGGGCTGCCAGTCCGGGTCGCGGAGACACACCTGCTCATAGTCTTTTACAAAGGAACCTACATAGACTGAGGTGTCACTCCCGTCAATGTCCTCCATACGGATGCCGGCGTTTTCGAGAGCTTCGTATGAGACTTCCAAGAGCATCCTTTGTTGGGGATCGATGGCTTTGGCATCCTCGGAGGTGATGGAGAAGAAGGGCGCGTCAAAGGCAGCAAAGTCGTCCTTTAGGAAATGGGCTCCACGAAATGAAATCTAGAATGGGATGAGTATTTAGTAGACTGTCACACGTGTGACAATGATGGGAATAAATAGAAACAGAAATAGGAATAGAAATAGAGAGGGTCGACTTACACTTCCTTGGCGATCTCCGCCGGGATGAAAGTAACCATCGATATTGAGACGGTCCTTGGGGAACTCCGACCACTGCGATTCGCCTCGCTCAAGGACATTCCATAGTTCCTCTGGGTTCGTCGCGTTCCCGGGGAACCGAAGACCAATGCCGATGATGGCAATGTCCTCCATGATTGGCTGTGGCTGAGAAAGTATCGAGTTTTCGTTTGTTGGTTTGTCGTAAATGGGCTCAGGGCAACGAGCCAGTCGAACCGAGTGAAGTAATCAGATTGCCAGTATTTGTAACAGCTATTCACTGCTGTTGAGGCCAAGTGGCTGTTGAATTGCCAGTTGGGCAAGTATCGATATGAGTTGAAAGAAGAGTCAAAGACGAGGTTGTGTGTGGCAACGGGAATGACGGTTGGAGTGAGATGAAGCGCTTAGAAACCACGAGGACCTTATATATCGAGCAGCACTGAACTGAATAGAGTGAGCCGAGATCCTAAGGCTCCTGGACGATGAACATGAGCTCTTTGCACTTGGAACTGGTAGCTGAGCGAACGGGGACAAGGCAGACAGGCCCAAAGCTGGTACTATTGGACAGGATATATCATGTACTTGACCCATTACGATGTCTTCAAATTGAACGAGCTTCAATGTATGAGAGAATGAGTCCCTGGCTTTGTTCCTGCTTCATGGCTCAGGCTGGTGTGAATCGAAAGGCTGAACAAGAGCCTAGAAAGGCCCCAAGTCTTGCCCACGGGGAACTCGACTTGACACTGAAGAAACCCCCACCAAGGGATTTTCATGTTCAGCTTTTTCGTATTAGTTTCCTTTTTTTTCCCACCTGAACAGCGCATTAGCATCGGTTCCTGAACATGTTTGTGGGTAACGTACCCAAAAACGCGTCGTTCTCGGATTGGGCGAGGTGGATTGCCCCCTTTCACGCAGGTTATCGCTGCGTGTCTGACATGGAAACCAAGGAAGAGGCGTAGGAATAAAAGGTGGGAACTTGGAGCAAGTAGAGGGAGAGAAGAGGCCGTGGGCATCTGATCTGCTTACATTATATCTACGTTGCTTACATGGAGGCCTCGGCCGCATTTTTCTCGACAAACCCCCGCGAGGGGTCCCTCCGGGTGTTTGATGAGGTTTGCTTGATATGGCAACCTAAAGCCGGGGGACTTGAACCAAGGATCAAGCACCCAATTTGAGACATGGGCGTAAAGGTTGCCCCCCAGGAAACTGGGCTGTCCTGTGGGAGTCCCGTCCGTCTACGCCGTTTGCCATAGAGGAAGGGGCTTACGTAGGTGGTTTGCGGACGACCACGAGCAAGGAGCAGCAGAGGAGGGTGAGAGCAAACATGTTCGGTCCTCTGATGGAGAAAAAGCTGGTATCATCTCACTGAGAGGACATTTTGAGGCGAAGCTCCTGGTGGTGGCATCGGCTTCGCCCCGAACGCGCCGAGCTGATGCCGATCTCTCTGACAGCCGCATGACCAGGCATCATTGTGCATTTTATGTTGCTGAACTTGGGACCCATGGACCGTGATTTGAGCACGCAAACTTGCCTTCTGGCGAACTGTTGTCCAAGCTTAATCTGGGCAACGTCGCGATTGCTGAGCCTCGGATTCTGGTGTGACTGGTCTACGAAGGAGTTGCGCGTGATGTTCTGTCACTCGATGCCCCAAACCTCAGCCAAGACTCAATCTATGCAGATACAAACGAGATGGTCGAGAGAAGAAAAAAAAACAAAAAGCCAAGCTGTGACTGGAGCAATCACACGCCGGAAGGCTACCCTTGCTTACGCCATCCGGCTGCCGCAGCAAGATTGCTGTCCGGCAAGGTCCCGCGGACGGTGGAGTTGTCATGCAGGTTTTTTTCCAACTTGCCTGACGGGACGGGAGCTGACAAGATCTGACTCCCGCCTTGCCGCGGCGGAAAAGGGAGGAGGAGGAGGACGGTGTCCGGTTGGAGGGAATGCCGTTTGGAGTTGCATCCCGATCTCCGGCTTGGCCGCCACGTTTCCTGGTTTGTTTCCGTCCGGAGGGGCTAGAGAATGGGAGGAGGACTGGTTATCGGGTTACTGGGATGTGTTGTTATTTGGGCAGAGTTGCTATGAATGAATGGGCTTTAGAGAGGATGTTGTTCGTGATGGGTATTGGTCAGGACTCTGTATTCACCAACACTTGGTTTGATCTTGTGGACAAAGAACAAGAACACACCGATAACGTGCCCGTACACTAAACCTGTCATCCAAGCTTATCATGCTAAATGATTGTTCGGATGAACAAGTAGATGAACAAGTCATTGTAATTATGTAATGGCCAGTGTCGTAGCTGAAGCATCTCTCCAGTCTCGCCAGGACGGCAGTTTCAAAGTATCACCTGCTGAAAAGTCTGCTTCCCTATGGAAAGACCTCATCGAATCACCGCCCTTCGTCCGCTCTCAGTCTCGATGACTCTGTCCTCCCAGCCTCCAGACGGCTACTGGACGCGGGCACTGTAGCAAACAGACGGCAAAGTGCGTGTGGCGGGATCCTCGTCGCACAAGCAGTGACACAGGGCGGCACTTGCAGCCCCCAAGCCAGCTCACCACAAACAGTGCCGTCGAGGCCCTCCATCTGTGACTTGATCTGGGACACGACTTGGCGGTTTCTGTGGTTGTCTGGAAGGATCGTTTGGCTTTCTGCCATGTACGCGTACGGGCCCTCGGTTCAGCCATCTCAGATACGACGCGTGAATACGTGATCGGGATGGAAACACTTCACGGTGAGACCAGAACCCGGCTCGACTTCATCTCATAGGGCATTCTATGGTCGACCGTAACGACATAAGGCTCCACGAGGGAGACGGCCCAGCCAACTATCCTTGGTCGTTGACTCGCTCGCACACTGACAGAAAAGGGCAACACGGCACGGTTTTTCTGGACCAGGAGCAAACTTTTTCGAGAAGCTGAGCCAGAGCCAGAGCCACGTACTACCCGGCCGCAACGGGTACGTGCAGCTGTGTCTTGTCCTGGTCGCTTGCTTGAGAAGGGGGGGCAACATAAGAGTCGAGGAGGGGGAGAGGCCGTTTACTACCACTTGGGCCACGAGTAAAGGACCGATCAGGAACAAGATTATAGCAGAGCGTGTGTTTGAAGCGGATAGTCAACTACTCCCGTCGCAGATGATACCCCAAACGAGCAGATCAGGCCATTCCATCCGGCTCCCACACGTAACACCCGTTTTTGTTCCCTAGACAGCTCGTCTTGCGCCGGTCAAAGGGCCATTCTGTCTCAGGTCATACAGCACCCGTCATAGCAATCGCCTCTGGTGTAACTGTCAGAGAAGATCTCATCTCACCCAGCCGTACCCCTCCTCCTTTGGGACAAAGTCCAGCTAGGCGAAAGGGGAGGGTTTGAGGTTCCTGCAGCCGAGTGGCCAGTCTCTTGCTCGTCCACGAGTGTGCGACCGTTGAGTTAGAAAGAGGAGGGGCCCATGTCTCAAATACATAATCCAACTTGGTGAACCTGGATGAGTAAAAGGAACGGCAAGGTTTCCAACTGCCTTCTACGGCAGCGCTGTTTCAAAAACGAAGAGAAGAAGAAACAAGAAAGCGGATTGTGGGTAAGTCATTGCAACGGAGGGTTTGCGAGGTTCATCCTGTGGCTCGTCTTGTTCCCTTTTGTCGAGAGAAGGGCCTCGGATCTGATATGAAAGGACGAGGCCCATTTCAACCTCGGTTTCTCTTCCCTTCTTGTCTCTCTGGATAAGAAAGCATCTCCTACCTTGTTGATTGAGGCAGAAACTCGTGGCTGACTGAAGAGCAGGGCACCGCTTTCCTACCTTTCTGCATTCATTGCTCCGGCGCCGTCGAGTAGAACCATTCTCTTCTCTATACGAATCTTTTGTTTACAGGCAATTTGTTCTTTTACCCTGACTGGAATTAAACGTTCACTACTTTCCATCGCTTTCAAACCTCGAAACAAAAACAAAAACTTGTTGGAACAAGCAACTATGCCAGATGAATATCCCATGGCGCTTCCCTACCCCAACCACTCCCTCGGCCAGATGACAGCCATGGAGGAGGGGTCCGGCACCGACGACCGCACCTCCTCGTCCAACTTTGCCATACAAAAGCATTCCATCTCTGGGCCTCGACAAGTCGTGCTCGTGCTTTCGTGAGAGATCAACTCCCCCCTCCCCCCTCCCCCCCCCTTGACAATATCCCAATCTGGTCCTGACAACTTCTCCCAGTCTCCTCACAGGCCTCCTCTTCTCGAGCCTCGATACCTCGATCGTGTCCACGTCCCTGGTGACCGTCTCACAGGACTTGAATGACTTTGTCAACGCGCCATGGATCGTCCTGGCCTACCTCCTCACGTACATGGGTATGGGCTCTTGAAAAGAGGGTGTGGCAGAGAATGCAATTGACAAAGAAAAAGTTTGTCTGACAAGAAGGCGTCCACAGGGTTTGCTGTTTGCGTGTCCAAGTTGAGTGACATCTACGGCCGGCGAAACATGCTCGTGGTGTCGTGGGTGTTCTTCGTGGGCTTCTCGCAAGGATGCGGCGCGGCCAATAGCATGACGGCACTGTGAGTTTCTACACACGCCCATTCCAAACCCCTTGAAGTCTGCGGCTGACCAAAGATTAGAATCATATGTCGGGCCTTCCAAGGCATGGGAGCCTCGGGCTTGTACAGCCTCACACAGATCGGCCTGGTGGAAGTTGGCCCGTCTCATCGACCCAGCCTGATCGGTGCCATGGTCGGCGCGACTCTGGCTGTGGCCTTTGTGCTAGGTCCCATCGTCGGCGGTGCCATCTCTCAGGTCTCGGACTGGAGGTGGTTGTTCAACATGAAGTGAGTCTTGGTCACGAAGAGCAAAGCTGCATTGGGGGAGGGGGGGCTGACTGGTAGTGTGTAGCATCCCGTTTGGACTGGTGACGATACTGTGCATCACCAACTTTTGGCCACAGGAGGACGTCGCTCACTTCTTCTCCTGGACTGCTTTTAGGCGTATCGACTTCATCGGCAGCGCTACGCTCCTGAGCAGCTCGGGATTCTTGGTGTTTGCCATTCAACAGGCTGGTTCGCAGACGTTTGCGTGGAAGAGCCCAGAGATTGTCTCGGCCCTGGCCATCTCCGGGGCCAGCTGGATCCTGTTCGTCTGCTGGGAGGTGTTCCTGGAGATGAAGGCGTACCGTCGCATCGAGCCCATCTTCCCCATCAGGCTGATGCTTCGTCGCGTCTACTCGGCAGGCCTTCTGTAAGTTTTCGTTCTCGTGGTCCCCTCCGTTTGGTTCTCTCCTGCTGAAAGTTTTGCGACAGCGTGACGTTGCTCACCGGGTTCCCGTACATTGCCCTGTCGATTGTCATCCCGGAAAGATTTCAGATTGTCAACCACCAAGGCGTCCTGATGGCCGGTCTGCACATCCTCCCCTTGCTCGGCGCCTGCGCAATTGGCTCGTTTCTGGGCGGCGCCATCTCCAGTAAGAAGAACAATACGTCCTACACGCTGTTTGGAGCAGCTTGCTTGCAGTTGCTTGGAGTTGGGTTAATGTCGATGCTGACGGATCCCGACTCCAACGTCAAGGCCCAGTACTGCTTCCAAGTCATCTTCGGTCTCGGCGTAGGCCTTTCCTTTTCGGCTGCCACCATCATGACGAGCATCATGGCTGCCGAACGCAGCGAACTGGCCTCTGCTCAAGGCGCCGTCTCCCAGGCGCGAGTCCTCGGCGGATGCATCGGTCTGTCAATATGCACCGTGATATTCAACTCCCACGTCAACACCTACCTGAGCACCATCCTGTCTCCAGAGGAGCTGGAGAGCCTGCATCGCTCACCGCTGGCAAGTCTGCATTTCACGCCCGAGGTTCTTGAGCTCATCAGGGACGTGTATGCTGGAGCCTTTGCAGAGGAGATCAAGATCATGATGCTCATCTGCGCTGCCATGGTGGTCATCGCGCTGTTTACGTTGGAGAAGCATCCGGCGTCTCTAGAAAGACTGACCGCCTCTGGACACAAGGGAGCATCTTCACGTCGAGGCAGTGATTCCGGAACCGAGTTGACTGGCACCACACAGATCTGTCCCTCAGGCTAGCGAGGGATGCAGTCTATTTTCTCTTTCTCTTTCATAGGAGTTGGGTGACAAAGAGATTCTTTGATGAGCTTTATAACCGGCGCATTGGATGTAAGTTACGAGGGCGTTTCAAGTACTGTCTGGAGTATCAATTTGGTTCTTTTGGGGTTGATTATGACTGCGAGGACGGAGTATCTACGTAGAACAAGTATGAGATCTTACCGCATTGCCAATGTACGAGATATTGCAGGCATTATACTCGAGAGAAATGAAAGGCAAAAACTGTTTAGCACACATATTTCTTTCGTCTCATGACACGTTTATTTTAAACCTGTGATGATATAAAACTCTCAAATATGATCTTTTAGGGAACATCTCCCAGCAAGGCATACACTCACATCAACCTCCAGTCAACTTCTTGGTCAAATCCATGCCCATCCATACCAACCAGCAGACCGACACAGAGTCTTGGCATGCACAATGACTCTGGGGGGGTCACACAATGTCGCGGCCACTCTGAATCAAACAGAGACAACGCATCCGTATCTGGCTCCGGTCCCCCCTATCGAAGCTGCCTCCTCCCCTCCAAGGGCTTTGAGAGCAAGGTTGTTATGTTGATCTGGTTACGAGCTCGATCCTGCGTAGGCGTCTACGATCCCTCCGTGCGACAGTTTAGACACGATACACAGCAGTTGCTACCTTGCGGTAACTTGTTTGAAAAGAGTAGAGTACAAGTGAGTGTGTGTTCATTCTGGATTACTTTGACGAAAGATCCGAGACAGACCAGCTGCCTTTTCGTACCTGTGACTACCTAAACCAACTGGTATAAAAGGGGAGTGTGCCTTTTTGCAAAGGCGTGTTTCGTTTGATGAAACAACAAAGGAAAGGGTTCCAATCTCAATAGCCAAATCAAGTTAACCTGAGACAAGATTTCTAAAAAAAGCTTTCAAAAAAATCACAATCCGTACCGTCGTTTCTCATGTCCAGTTAAAATCATCTCGATACTGCCTTGGTCTGGGCATCGCTTCATATGCGCTCCGTCATCTCGTGGGAGCCATCGCGAGTCGAATGGGCGCTACCCTTGCGACGAGGCACCACGCTTCGTGTCTGGCGCTTGAGCATGTACTTGTGGGCGATCCAGTAGATTGCGGTGAGCAGCATGAATGCAAAGGAAGTCCAGGTGAGGGTCAGGAACTTGCCGCCCTTATTGGCGGACACGCCCACGTCGTCGGCAACGCGGTTGAAGCGCTTGATGCCCTTGTTGAGTGCAATGGTGATGATTAGACTGCACGTCAGCGTCGTTATGGCGCCGAGGGTCGCGAGGACGGTGTTGACCAGGGCGCAGCGCGAGTTGGTCCTCGAACCAACGGCGTCGTGAGCTTTGTATAAGACAAGGGCGGCGATGGAAGCGACGATGGAGACGCCGGTGACGGCGACGGTGACGACGTAGACGATGAAGAGGGCGTACAGGGCGTCGTTGAGCTTGTCCACGGCGTTTTGGATGTCGTCGGACCAGCCCAGGTCGGCGAGGGAGAGGTTGAAGGGACCAATGCTGAGTTCAGTGTCAAGGAGCTTGGAGACGTTGTAGTCGTCTATATTTTTCTGTTAGCTATCATGCGTCTTTCATGGGTGACATTCCTAGGAAAAGTTTAACTTACGAATGGAACTCTTGCACTTGGTAACATTGTAGCCAGCATCCTCATCCGTGGCGTTGGGCTTGTAGTAGCCCTCGCAGAGATCCATTACATGGAGAGAGTACCACTCCTGGATACCAAGGGCATCCGCCCACGCGTCTGCAATCTCGCCGGTGATGTTGTTGATCTCATTCTCAATATCGTCCTTGATGTCGTCCCACTCGTCCTTGGCCCAGTCGAGCAGACTATCATCGTCGTCGTCAGAAGAGGTGGAGTTGTCACTGCTTTCAGATTCGAGAAGGTTGTGGCCAAGCATGGAAGTGTTGAGCTGTGGAAGACGGTCAGCCCTGCGACGTGATTCTCTGTACAACGCAAATGCGAGTGTGTACTTACTCTGGCAATGGCATAGTCCTCCATGAAACCCTTGTCCCGACCAGCGAAAAGACAGAGGTTTGAGAGGATAAACGCCACCAAGGTAAAGACCAAGGGGAGTAGTATTGTCAACCGAGACAACATGATTTTGTTTTTTTTTCTTCTTTTCTTCGCTCTTGATTGTATGTGTGTTGTGCAATATCCAGAATGTTGTTGGTGTTGTTATACTTCGGGGTAAAGGGAGTGCTATATGCTCCTACGAGCCGCAAGGGAACGACTTTGAGGGGGAGGGGCAGGTAGAAGAACAAAAAAAGGAAAGAATATGAGGAAAGCCAAGAACAAAGAACTGACGAACAGGCTGCCTCTTCAAATAACCCGAGTGTCTTGGGGGACGCTTAAAGTGATTCACGGCGTCGTTCACTAAACGTTTAGTTAGACACAGGGGGTCGGGTTGATATCTATCTACGTCCGTCCACTATGATGTAAAGAATGTGACGGGACGGGGCTTGATTGACAGGGCCAGCAAAGCAAGAGAAGGAAAAAAGAAAAAAACTTGGTCTAATATGGCCTTTCAAGCGAAAAACGCCATGGCTTGTCTTAAAAATAACCAAGCAAAAGAAGAAGACTCAAAGCAAGTTTTTGCCTGTATTCGTACTGGCATGTCAATCATGGCCCAAAACAAAGGGCCAGCTCAGAAGGCGCAAACGGGCGCTTGCGTCATTGCGTCCCATCGCCCCAAAGACCAAGGAAGCCAGGACTCAGGTGGTCTTGCCTGTTAGCCTAGCCTGCCAAGCCTGTCAAGCTTGTCTTGCCAACTTGCTTGGTCTTAGCGGTCAAGTCAAGTGGTGAAGGCCTGAAGGGGTCCGAAGGGGTGGATCCGGTGTGGGGCCGAGTGAAGGGCGAAGCGCCGGCCGCGGGAGAGCGCGAGGAAGAAAAAAGTCCAGGAGGCAGGAACGAGGTTGGGGGACGACCCTTTGAACCCCAGCCCGCCAATGGAGAGGCCGCCCGGGCTATGCGCCGGGGATCCGCGGACACCAATCAAGGCACCCACACCGGCTTCTCTTTATGCGCCGAGCAACTTGCTGCGGTTCCTTGATTGGTTCTCAGCGCTGGTTGTTACGAATACACGAACATGTAACCTCACGTAGAGTACAGTTATGTGCATTAATAGCTGCCTCTTTTAGAACACTCGTTAAAAGTCTGAGCATACCCCGCATAGTGTTATTCGAGAGATAATAAACACTGTGTACATCAATGAGCGACTCTAGTACCTTCGGACTAATGTTCTGCCGTTATCCGGGTGGGGCTCACCCGCCGCTGACGTTCAGACATGACAAACTTAGACCTTACATCTCACCCTGATTCATGGTTGTTGCTGTGACAGATGCCGAAACGCCTAACGGTTTCTCGCACCTTCGTTCTCGGCCACAGCAGGCAACAATGGACACGTGTCCTCTTCCATCCGTTTCCATAGCCTTCTACGGTTTTCGATGGTGAGCATGATGAGTGATCAAAATTGGGTCCAGATGTGGCGGCTGTGGCTGGAAATTGCTATTTGTTACCTAGCGCAAGTAGATGTTGGCTGTTATGTGGCTGCAGGGAAATAATTCAACAATTCGGATTTTAGGCATTAATCTCTTTCAACCTTCCGGATATCGTCTTAACCCTGTCGCCATCATCTCCAAAGACCACG